>PVLC010001928.1:8913-26819 GCA_004027655.1 Graphiurus murinus | reverse complement strand
GGAAGGAAAGATAGAGCTGGAGGTGGAAGACAGAGAAAAACTGCTTTGCTTTGAGAGAGCTGGGGAGAGAGAGACACTCTGTAGAATGCACATAGCACTAATGCTTCACATGTTTCTTCAGGATGGATTTCCCACAGTGAAATTATGTGGACAAATGGCCTAGACATTTTTAAGGTCTAAAATGCTTTTAAAGAGAAGTCATACCATTTAGCCTCCTCTCTTTTCCACTTGAGAAATGTAAGAAAGTTCCTATAGAATGTCAGTATTTTTACATTTTGTAGCCAAGAAAACAACATTTTGGAGAGCTTAAGTAGTTGCACAAGTTGGTGAATTCCCTCTCTGTCCAACTGCAAACGACGTGCTTTCCCTTGCACAGCATGTGCTTCCCTTATGTGTGCTGAGGACCAGAGAAGGTGACGATGTTGGCCTTTGAGTCAGTTCTAGGCACCCTGGGGATAGGGACCGGACTGGGACATCAGGCTGTGGATTCGGGCTTCAGGGAGGCAACGAAGGCCGCAATACCCTCCTCTCCCAAGGCTCAGGGACATCCAGACCCCCGACAATCACGCTTCTCGGATCTGCTTTCTGCTGACTTTCACGTTCTCAAGGTTAACCTTGTCAGGCTTGATGATCAACAAGGTTGCAATGAGTATTCATAGAAATTGGTCCAGAAGTTAATGTCCACATGCACCAGAAACGCAGGCAGAAATGAAGACAGTGACAATTACCAGTCTTGACAGAAGGGACAGAAGCCTAAACTCTACAAGGAAATATTTGTAGCCCTCATTGGCATGGTGCTGCATATTGCAGATACTACACACGCTTTAAAATCGCAAGATCTCAGCGTTATGGAAATGACAATGACAACCTAAGGAGAGCCGTTTCATCGTGGGAAGGTGCTTAGAAACACGCACTGCTTTTCAGCATCATTAGGAAATCCCCAAGTCCTTGGATTAGGTAATTTCTCCTCTAAATTCACGAGATATAGAGCTTAAATTCTTTCCAAGTCTTATTTTCTGGATATTTATGGCCAATTACTCATTAAGTGGAAAAATGAAAGGAGGAATGGGAAGACAAATGAGTTCTTGGCTTTTTCAAATTCTGTTTACTTTTTCTGTGTTTTCTGAAGAAAAATAATGATATTGGTCACATTCATACAATCCAGAGGATGACCTCTTTTAAAGACACAGAGAAGCTTGTTGGCAGGTGGGTGGTGGCACATGCCTGTAATCCCAGTACTTGGGAGACTGAGACAGGAGGATTGCAGTTTCCAGGCCAGCTTCAGCAACTTAGTGAGACCCTGTTTCAATACAAAAAAGAAATAGGACTGGGGGTATACTCAGAGGTAGAACACCCCTGGGTTCAATTCCCAATACCATCCCCCCTCCCCCATGCACACAATTAAAAAAAATAAAGACACAGAGAACAGATAAGCTCACAGTATACAAAGTGAAAAAATTACCCTTAATGAATACCCAAAGTCTGTCTACCATAAAATTCCAGTTTTCTGGTTTTATTTGGTTTTGGAGGCCAGATGTGGTGATGGGGGAACTAGGTTATCTTCTCTTTTGGCTTTCACTCCTGTGGGTCTGCATTATCAATGCATCCCTAGGGCCACCCCAGGACCAGATGAATCCTTAGGGTGTCTCCAAGCCCACCTCTAATTAGAATTGGGCTTCCATGAGAAAGGTAATCTCTGCCTTTACCTTATCTTTGGACTGGATAAGGTAGGTAGGATGCTATGGTCTGAATGTTTGTATCCTCTTAAAAATCCCCAAACTGAAAATCTAATCACCAGTGTGATGGTGTAAGTGGGGTCTGTGGGATGGGATTTGATCATGGAAGTGGAGCCTTCATAAGTGGGATTAGTGCCTTTATAAAAGACTCTAGAGAGCTGCCTCGTCCTTCCCACCATGTGAGGACACAGCCAGTAGATGGCCCTCACCAGACATTAAATCTACCAGTGGCTTGAGGGGGCTTCCCAGCCTTTAGCTTTGTGAGAAACAAATTTATATTGCTTATAAGGTACTCAGTTTATGGCATTTTGTTATAGCAGTTTTAACCGACTAAGACTGTTACCCAAATCAGAGGAAATGCATTTAGAAAAGAAATTAGTTTAAAATGCCACATGTTAAAAAGCACATACTTATTCATATGGAGAAAAGCTCTTCTTTTAGATAATTATTATCACCAATAATTGGAAGTATTCTTATTGTATATAAATTTTTCATTGAATGTTAACAGCAACTCTACAAAGTAGATAGTATTATTATCTCCATATTACAGATAAGGAAACTGAGACTGCGGGTGGGTTAGGTGACTTGCTCATGGCTATATAACTAGTGAGCAATGAAGACAGAACTCAAAACCAGTTCTTCTGAGATGAAATTACTTACCTTTTTTTGTAAATTTACCTTTTTTTGTAAGTAACTTACTTTGCGTGTTATTGAAATGTTTGTGCTTAAATATCATCTTATTTCATCATTGTTATGCTTTATCCAAAGGGTGAGGGGGCTATAGTCTCAAAGGTTAAGTGTTGGTATGTGTTTCCAGTTAAAAATTAAAAAGCCAAGAAGTCTGAAGCCGGATGTGGTGGTGCATGCCTGTAATCCCAGGATTTAGGAGACTGAGACAGGAGGATTGCACGTTTGCGGCCAGCCTCAGCAACTTAGTGAGGCCCTGTTTCAAAATAAAAAACAGAGCTAGGAATGTAGCTCAGAGGTAGACTGTCCCTGGGTTCAATCTACACACACACACACACACACACACACACACACACACCCACACACCCACACCCAAGAAGATTGAAAGTAAGACTCTGAGCATTGACCATTTTTTTTTTTTTTTTTTTGGGGGGGAACTGGGGATTGAACTCAGGGGCATTCTACCTCCTAGCTACACCCTCAGCCCTATTTTTTATTCTTTATTTTGAAACAGAGTCTCACTAAGTTGCAGAGGGCCTCACTAGGTAGCTGAGGCTGGCCGTGAACCCGGATCCTCCGGTCTCAGCCTCCCAAATGCTAGGATTACAAGTGTGCGCCACCACGCCCGGCTAGCATTGACCATTATTTAGGATGTGAAAATAACAGACTGGTCTGGTCTAAATTTAATGGGAAAAGAGTGAGCAATGTGTCAGGTAGGAATGCATTTGGTTGCAAGTAATAACAAATAGAAAAATCTGAATCTGGCCACAATGGCATAACTGACTAGGGGTTTATGTTTCCCTCATCATGAGAAGTCTAGAGGTGGGCAGTTCATGGCTAGGCTAGGGAATCAGCCCCCCTATGCATCAGAATCCCAGCTCCTTCTGTCCTTGCATTCTGCCGTCCTTAGCACGGGACTCTTGTCTTCAGTCTGATGCCATTTTAAATTTTTGATAGTACTGTAGATTAATTATTACATGAGCAATTCAGCTATGGTGATGGATTTTGAGCCAGAAGACTATAATTATGCAACAATTACCTAGTTCCCTTTCTTTTAGGAAGAGTATGTTACAGTCTCATGGTTGGTGGAATGCTTCTCATGGGGCTGACTGTTCAGCCACTATTTGGCTTCCCTTTTCCTCTCTGTCCCCTGTGAAGAACATTAGGCCTCTACAGCACTTCTAGCTGGTCACTGGTAGTATACCTGTGGTTGCAGGTGGTGAGACTGCCTGGGGTCCTAGTCTGTGACTGTTCTCCTTAGCCCCATGTTCGGGCCATCAAAGTCACACAGAAGTCCACCGAAGTCCACTGCTATAGCAGCTGCTTGCCCTAAACTAGGATCTGGGACTGTGGAGATGCAGCCCACTGACAGACTGGCTGGGCTTGTCCTGTGAGTAGTATGTGGGACATCAAGCTATGGACTGGGTTCAAAGATGACCAGCAGCACCACACTGCAGGAGAGGCCAAGAAGAACTGGGTACAGGAGCTGAAGTTGAGGAGAGTCCCGTTGTTAGATAGGCTAATGCAAAAGACTAAGCAGAGATGGAAGATTCACTTATAGAAGCCAGAGTCTAGGGAGAGCAGAACCATTGAGGGACTGACACAGGGTAGGTACTAGGAGGCACAGTCCTGAGCCACAGGTGCTGTAAAGGTCAGCTTTGATGGCAGTGGTGGGTCTGTAATGGTCTGTGTGTGTGTCGGGGGGGGGGGGCCGAGGGAGGGAGGGAGGTAGTTGAAAATGCATAGATATGATTCTCTAAGTACTGAGGATTGTCTGTCTGTCTTACAGCGGTGGTCTGATGCTGACCACTGAGGAAATGTGGTACCTGGATATGATTTGCACTTGCAATCTCTCTAAAAGGATTATTGGAAGTTCTGACATTAGTAGAAAACTATTTTCTAATCTACTTGGTGCAAAGTGTGGCTCAATCTCTACGTGCCTTCTCTTTCCCATCGTTTTAAATGTAGACATTTCCTAGTTTGTAGCTCCTAGAAGAGATATTATGAGTCTAAGTGAAATTATGTAGTTCTTGGAATTCCACTGAGGAAATAACTATGTAAATTCAATGTATTGTTATTCATGACATGTGTGGTTGAGCTGAAAATTCTAGCTACTACCAAGCCATGCAAACCATAAAATTAGACCTCCTATACGGTGCACAGTAATTTTCTTTCTTACAGTAGAAACCACAAACTTATTTTGCCTTACAGAAATACTCTTTCATCCAAAATTTTTAAAAGCTGGTTCAGTTTTACTGTGAAGTCACATCTAAGGAAAGTGACTTAATCAGGAAAAAAGTCCGTTTTACATACAGGACCGTGTATGTTTTATGCTTACTAGGAGCTAATTATAAAGATCATCAACCCAAATGATCTAAGAACTTTCATCTTCACATCACTTGTTCAATTAAATAATTTCCAGTAATAAGATTGCAAATATATTGCATTTCTGAACCTACATGCATCTGTGCTGTGGACATTATTTGATTAGTCTTTAATTCTTTATCATTTGCAATTTTTTATTTGCAAACACATTACGGGTAATTTATGTTGTTTTGACATTTTGTTTCTTTGATGTAATTTGTAATTCTGCACCCAGAGTTGGAATATACTACAGCTTAGATAAACGGCATGGAAATACAAGGTTATCTATATAAAATGATTCATATTTCAAAATAGGGACTTCTGTAAAGTGAAAAAATATATATTGCTATTAATCACACTTTTTATATTGCTTTTTTTCTTAGACTGAGATTTGTTGCATTAACTATTGTAACATATTTCCAAAACACATTAGTTAAATGGAGCTGAAAATCACGCATGCATATTTTATGGAAAAAACATGTAGATATATTTTCAATTTTGAGCTATAAACTATGGCTTTTCTTGGATGATTAAAATATTCCGGTCCATTTAAAATGAGATACATAATAAAAGTGATGTGCAATAATAATTTTACAATGCTTAATAATATAAAGTGCTTTATCTGAAAATGTCTTTAAAAAGCTTTTATGCATAATTCAAACTCTTCTGTTCAGTATAGAAAATAAGAGAGTGATCTGCAAGTGAAATCAGAAACTGAAAAGAACTGATAAAGTAATTAAAAAAAGAAACAGGCTTAGTGATTTCTGCTTCTGTTACTAGAATTATGAAGTAGTGACATGTTAAAAGGATTTGTGCTATTGGCAACCCGATGAAGTAGGGCAAAGTGACACAATTAAAAAACAATTAGGTTCAAACTTTCTCTAATATAGGTTTTCTGGCTTAAAAAAACAGGGGTACAAAGGGCTATTGAAATATGCTTCTTATTGTCAATTCATGTCACTAAAGAGAGTTTGCCCTTGCTCACACAAGAGAGGAGCTCTCAGATCTTCAACCAGATACCTGCCAGGAGTACCTTTAACATGCAAACTAGCAGAGGGAGCCTGCCTGCCTCCTTGCTACCATCAAAGCTCCAGAACCTGAAGCAAGATTGAGCACATCCTCTTGGCGCTGCCCCTGAGCTGTCCCTGATGAAGAGCACGAGGCCCAGACTAGAGAACTGTAATGTGTGTACTAATGAAGCCTGGGCTATTGTTCATTTAGAACTATCCGAAAGATTAAAATAATTTTAAAGAAACTTCCAGTTTGAAAAGAAGCATGGGCGCTCAGTTTTAGTAGGAACAGGTTAATTATAGTGGAAACAATGATCCATAATTTTTTTTGGCCTGAACACCTGGTAAAATATTGGTAGATTAAAAAAAAAAAATTACAGCTGGGTGTGGTGGTGCACACCTGCAATCCCAGTACTCAAGAGAGGAGGTTCGAGGGTTCGAGGACAGCCTCAAAAATTAGTGAGACTCTCATCAACCTAGTGAGACCCTGTTTCAAAATAAAAATAAAAGTAGGGCTGGAGATGTAGCTTGGAGGTAGAATGGCCTGGGTTCAAACTCAGTACCACCAAAAAAAAAATTACAAAAACTAATGACTAGATTGTCAGATGTAGTAAAATAGAATATTCCAGTTACTTTGGTACAAAAATTCAGTATGTTGTTTGTAGGCTTCTCTACCCGATGCCAATTCTGTTTGGATGTACTTTTGGAACTGATGAAGGGTTTGCTTGTATTGTCTGGTTTCTTGGAATTTGGCAGACTGTGAATCTTTCATTCTGACTCACGAACATACTTCCAAAGAGATATTTTCACAATATATAGGTTTGGTGCTTCTCAGTGACCATTTTCTTAATAATGCAGTTTTTAAAAAGGCATAAGTAAAGCAGGAAACTGCTGAACATAGTTTAGAGTCTAGGCAGGTTTTTTTTAAAAATTACTTCTTTAGAGCCTTTGGTCTATCTATCTATCTATCTATCTATCTATCTATCTATCTATCTATCTATCTATCTATTTAGCAGTACCAGGGATTGAACCTAACCAGCTCTGCCACTGAGCTACATTCTCAGCCCATTTTCACATTTTATTTTGCGACAAGATCTTGCTAAGTTGCCCAGGCTGGGCTTGAACTTTCCATCCTCCTGCCTCAGCCTCCCCAGTTGCTGGAATGACAGATGTATGCTGCTGGGTCCAGCTGAGTCTTAGAAAATTCTGAGGAAGATTTATGAATGGTGCCTTGAAGCCTTGTTTGTAAAGGAAGTTGGTTATTCTAGCTTCTCTGGTCTTGCTCTGTTCTAAAGTCTTTAGTGGCACCTGTGTCCTCATGGCTCAAGCTTAAGCTTCTCTGCCCTGGTGATGGGGTGGGGAGATGTAGAGGAAAAGGGTACAGAGATAGGTCTCCTTCTTGCCCCATTCTTTCTCTCCTTCTGGATTTGCCTTTCTTCATGACCTTGATATCTTTCTATGTCTACATACAAAGGGGTCTACAACCACCATCTCTTTGGGGGCTAGTTCTGACTTTTCTTTAGTTCTCAGTACAAAACAGTAAACTGTGATACTTCATGAGTATGTGTTGATTGATTTAACCTTAGAGATAATTTTAATATAGCCTAAAAGGACAGAGGATTTTGTTGTGTTGGAGCAATATTTACAAAGTGTCCAACATAGCATGAAGAATAAAACCACATTTTAATGTAGGTTGACTCTGTTCCATCTTTTCATAAATCAAAATGCAGGCATTTCAGTTGAGGATCACTTTGTTCCTTCTACACTTTATGTTTAACACTCACCTTTGAAATGACAAGACTTTCTAGAGCCAAGTTTAAATCAACTCCAAAAAGTCACTTGTTTAATACTGCTATTTTTGCCATCTATTGTGGGCTTTTTTACTTGTTTCCTTGTTTGTTTGTGTTTTGTCCAGAGCAACTCCTTAGGAGAACATTACATGAATGGAAGAAATAATTATTGTTTGATTGGCTATGATTAGAGAATGTGATCTGAAGTTAGAGGTTAAAGAAAGCCAAACAGCTTTAAATAGGGTGCATGCGTGGCTGATTTGCTAGAGGAAAAAATCCTAATCCACTGCAAAGAAGGCCAGGTGAGATGCCCATAGGGCTTTGGACTACACTTTTGATTCCTAATCTACATAGATTACTTCGCAGTTGACTGTAAACTAGTTAAATGGCTGGCTGGTGACAAAAAGATGAAGAAAATAATGAATGCATATGAGGTGGCGCAGAAGATTTAGAGGGATTTGTATCAGCTTTGTAACTAGACTTACACATGGGAAATAAAATTTATTGTTGCTAAACATTGAACATTACTCTTGAGGACTAAAATAATGAACACAAGTAAAAATAAATAGCACTGAACTAGCTAGAGCAGTAAGACTTCCAAAAGAGCACTCCAGAGGGAGGCGGAAAGGGTTGTTCTCTAACACTGTCTAGATAACATAAAGCCACAATTCACCAAGGCAATAGCATTAGGCTAATTATGCCCAGCAAGCAGGTCAAAATGTTTAGTTCTACCTAATTTATTGACTCTCTCTTCCCAAATTCCAAGGGAAGCATCAATATTTGTTGAAATATATATGTCGAGATTTTATATCCCCCAGCTTTTAAAAACATAGCAAAAAATTATAATACAGTTTGGGTTAAGAAAATGATTAGAAAGGTTTCAATTCAGCCTCTGTGTGGAGTGTTGAGTAAACCTATTAGGCCTTGAGATATTGTCCTGGAAAACATAAATGACAACAAAAAGTATTAGTTTAGGGAGTAGCCTCCCTGGGAAAGAGTAGAAACTCAGCACTGGAGACCTTCGAAATGGGCATCAAAAGTGCCAAGCAAATTATTTTCTCTATGATGTTACCCTGGGCATACAGAATGTGTTTTTCTCCCAGTTTACCACTAAGTACATTACAAATCAGTTTTAATCTCACAGTCAACATAGCCATGTTTTTCAGGGTCTCTCCAAGAGGTCCATGTCATCACAGATTAATTGTTTAGGACAGTATCAGGTTTGTTACTTACTCAGGTATCGAGTTTCAAACTGTACCTCTCTTTAGGAATAAGGCTAGTTCTCTATTTTCTGGAAATTCTTGCTAAGTGCCTTTGTCTCTTTGTCAGCACATACTCTGAATAGTGGTGTCTGTGCATCTCACTGAAGCACAGAGGTCAGCCAGTTTGATTGAAAGGCTGATCTAGATGGGTGTTGTAAGGCTTCGTGTGACAGCACTGGATCAAGGTGGTATGTTGCAGTGGCGATTCTGGCTTTAGCTCTGCTACTAGGAAGCAGTCGGACTTTGGCTCAGCCCAATTAGCATCTCCAGATCTTGGTGTGCTCAATTGAAAATAAGAAAAATCGCTTCCCTCATTCCAGGCTGCTCTCAGAACTTTATTTCATCCATTCAATCATCAGGCACCGCTGGATGCAAGGGGCAGGGCTACAAAGAGTGGTGCTGCCCTCTGGAGGTCTTATCTAGAGCAGGGGCTGGAAACCTCTCACTCTCGCTCTCTTTTTGTGGTACTGGGGATTGAACTCAGGGCCATTCTACTTCTGAGCTACACCTCCAGCCCTTTTTATTTTTCATTTTGAAACAGGGTCTTGCTAAGTTGCTGAGGATCTCAATACACTGCCGAGACTGTCCTTGAACCTGTGATCCTCCTGTCTCAGCCTCCCAAGTACTGGGATTACAGGTATGTGTCACCTTGTCCAGCTTGGAAACCTTTCTCTTAAAGGGCCAGTTAGAAAATATTTCAGATGCTGTGAGGCAAAATCAAGAGGCAAAATGTGGGCATTTTTGTAACATGTAAAAATGGCACCATTAAAATGCTAAATCCATTCTTGCAAGTGGTACAAAAACAGGTGGCAGGCTGGATTTGGCCCTGCAGTGGTTGCCCACCCCAGCCCTAGAGGTATAGTATAAACATAATCACATTCCAAGTTGTGACATAGAAGTAGGAGGTAGAGAATTTCCTCTGACTTAGTGTCTCCATTGAATCTGCCTGCCATTCTCCTTCAGGTCTCTGTTCTCAGCTGTGTGAGAGCGCTTTGCTTCCCTGGGAGAATGGAGAGCTCCCAGGGGGCTGCTCTTTTCATCTTCCTCTTCACCTCCCTTTCTCTTCATTTTCTCTACCTCAAGCCACCATTCCCATTTACTCCAAGAGCTCGTTATTGGGGACAAGACCAAGGGGCCTGGGGGAGGGAAGAGAGGAAGGGGGACGCCGGGCGGAATTTTAATTTCCCACGCGCCAACATAATTACAGAGCAGATGCAAATCCCTCTGAATCTTTTGTGCTGCTTTAGATGCATTCATTATTTGCCTCATCTTTTTGTCACCAGCCAACCATTTAACTAGTTTACAGTCAGTTCCAGGGAAATTTATGTAGATTAGAAATCAGCGACCTAAACAGATGCCCTGAAGACATCTTACCTGTTGCCCCGTGGATAGACTGTTTTAGTAAATTCACTCTCTCTGTCGGAAACCTATCGTCAGCCGCACAGCCTCTCTTATCAGAAAGGCCCCTGAACCACCCTCAGTATGGAATATGGACAATCAGAAAGCCCCATCTCTGTTTGTTTGGGAGTTTCTCATCAGCCAGAACCCATCGTTTTGGAAATTCATTTAAATACGTAACAGGAAAAACATTGAGTCTAAAAAATGCATTTAACTTTGTTGGCATTTCCCTTTTTTATGATTAATTTAATTTCCCCAGGGAAATGTTACCCTTTGAAGTAGGGATGGATTTCTCTGAGAATTACTAACGCACACCATTCCTGACAAGTTGTGTGCTTTCTATGACAATCTTTGATTTTTTCTCACAATTGATAGTGAATAAATAGACTGTTGTCGTTATTTGTGTTAATTGTTAGTGTGACTTGGACGCTTAGCACTATTTTCTTTTTGAGATGCATCAGGATAGATACAGGTTCTAGGATAATACATTTTTCTAATACATTCCGGCCAGTTTTGCATGTGTATCACAAAGGATGCTTGTTGATTTGAAGTCTGGTCAGACTGCTTCTGTCAAAGTAAAATGCAAAGTGGTGGGACAGGGCTGGTATATTGCGGCTTCAGCTGAAATGATGACTATTATGGGATATATGGATGTGTGAGCTTATCTCCCAAACTGGTGGAGCCCTGCTGCAAAGAACCAACCTTTCCTCCCTTCCTTCCTTATATTGGGGATTGAACTCAGGGGTGTTCTACCTCTGAGCTACACCCCAGCCCCATTTTATTTTCTATGTTGAAACAGGGTCCCACTAAGTTGCTGAGGGCTTTGCTAAGTTGCTGAGACTGGTTTCTAACTTGCAATCCTCCTGTCTCAGCCTCCCAAGTACTGGGATCATAGGCCTGTGCCACCATGCCCAGCTCAAAGAAGCTTTCTTGATTCCTTCTAGATGAGCACTCATATTAAGAGACATGGAGACAGACTTGACAAACTTGATCCATTATTAAAACCACAGTAAAAAAACCAAACACCCCCCCCCCCCAAAAAAAAAAAAAAAACTCACAAAACCACAGTCACAACCAGTATGCGTGTGGGTGACATAGGGGACAGATGTCTGCCACTTAGCCTTACACCTGGCAGTCTCCCATGGACTCATTCATATCTAGGTTGTAGAAGACAGAGACACCTTTGACTCAATTTTCTGCATGTGGAAGGTAGTATTGTGGATTTGGGATTTGTGGCAGACACCATTGGCTGGCGACCCTTCCAATACCCATTCCTCTCCTGGGGGTGGAATGGAGTGAGGTAGTGGCCCAGCTGCCAGGGCTAAAACCATGATTGGTCTGAGTCATTAATGGCAGTCTGATCCCTTTGACAAAGCCTCCTCCTAGAGCTTCCTAGAGCCAGGGTGACCCTCAGTGCTTGTTGTACTCGACACTGCGTTTATCTGCAGTGGGCTCTGGGAAAAGCTCTCCAATGTTTTATCCGGATTGATGTGTGAAGATGTGCTACTTGGATCTGTGGCAGTCATCTTGTAATCAAGAGGTGACATGCCCAAGTATGAAAGGCT
Organism: Graphiurus murinus; assembly: GCA_004027655.1. Classification (NCBI taxonomy): domain Eukaryota; kingdom Metazoa; phylum Chordata; class Mammalia; order Rodentia; family Gliridae; genus Graphiurus; species Graphiurus murinus. The sequence continues at coordinate 15,007 of PVLC010001928.1, read as the reverse complement.
GAAAGGCAGAGTCAAGACACAAAGAAATGAGATGATGGATGGTGTTCTGGGGCCACTGGACCGAACCTGGAGCGCGATGCTACAGACTTCTTGTGATGTGAGATGAGTAAATGCTTTTGTTGCTCATACCAGTTGGCTTTTCTCTTTCTTTCTGAAGTCAAACAAGTCAGACATCAAAATGGAGAGAGGCACGTTTGTCTACTGCACTGTGGAGTTTGGAGGAGTTTCAGTGCTTTGAGGGCTCCAGCTGAAGGTGGAGTGTCAGGGCAAAGTCTCAGGATAAGCGGTGAGAGTGCCAGAGGTGGCGGTGGTACACAGCTGTAAGAGTAGCAGCGCCTGGCGATCTCAGCAAAAGAGGCAGCAAGGCCCTGTGGAGGTAATGTGGCTGGCACAGGCCATTTATTAGGATGTGGTGGCACCTGGCTGACATTAGGGCGCCTCCTGTTGAGGAATGAGAACAAAGAGGCTGCGACACACAGCCATAGACAGGACAGCTGACTTCACCTGTGGAGCACACTCGAGGCCTCCTGTGGAATGTCACACAGGATCCGCTGCAGCACATATGCCCCAAATGCTTAATGGCTCAAACACAGTAGTTTATGTTTTGTTCACAGAACAGTCCAGTGGCCAGTGGATGGTTCTCCCTCTAGGCAGTGATTCAGGGGCTCAGAGACTTCCATCTGGAGATCCCGCATTTCCCAGGGACCTGGTTGTCATCCACATCCAGCTGGTGGAAGGGGAAAAAAGGACCTGGAGGAGAGATGCCCGCTTCTTAAAATTCCTGGTCCAGAAGTGGCGCCCATCACTCCTGCCTGCTTTACAGTGACGAGTTGCAATGTCTCTGCCCAACTGTGGAAGGAGTGGGAGACAATTTCCCCGGCCTGGGCAAGTGCTCCCAGGTACATTGTTATATCTGGAAGTAGAAGAATGGATTTTGATGGGTAATCTCTGCCACTCCCAGAAATACATGCTTGGGTAGGGGTGGTGTTGGGGTGGGAGACACTTTGCAGAGCCCTGGTGTTTTGAATTGGCTGGTAGTGTTGCCAATCAGAGTCGCTTAGGCAGAAGTGGCATACCCCTACTTCTTTGGAATTATCTGCTTGACTATATAAAATTACAGAGTAATGGAAAATCCCTCTCATTTGTTTAACTATTTGGATCGCATATGGCTATAGTATTGAATTTCATTTATGATTTAACGTAAACCATTTATCAACAATCCAAATTATAATATATGCATCTGCCAAGTCCTTTATTATTGAGAACAAAACACTTAGAGGCATGTGGTAATTTTTTCCTTTCTTTTTAAAAGTATTACTGATGACTGCATGGCTTATGACTAGTAAGAAATGGAATTTCGAAATGAGCGTCAGACTTATTTTTCAAGTGCCTGTCATAAATGCATTGCTACCCGTGTAATAAAGTAATTTTCCCTTGTGTGATAAATATAGCACTAAAGAAGAATGAACCTTGTCTGATAAAATGGCTTTTATTAATCTTCTAATGTTTTTATTTTGTTCTAGAATTATGATTAGTTCCAAGAGAGTAGCAAACAGGTTATGATCAGAGTTGAATATTATTGCTATCCAGATATCATTGGTTAATACCTGCTGTTTATTTCAAACACAAAATGCCCCATTAAGAAAAATCAACCGTAATAGCCTGACTTTATTATCAAGAAACTATACCTATTATGTAAACGTAGCTAATTATAAGCACTTGGATTCATTTGGGTGATATAACAGATGAAAAAGGCCATTTATTAGGAGAAGTACTTGGTGTTTGTACCAGTATAATAAAACTGAAATAATAAAAAACAATCTGAGGGAAGAAGAAATGTTAATGAGAAATAGCATTTGCCCAGGAATAAATTATCCCAGAGACAATATGAATTAACACAAGCGTTTCATCTTGGATACCAGTTCCCCTCGGTCTCCCCAAGCAGCCCATCCCTGTCTTCTTACTTTCTTACTTTTCCTGCCTGGGCTCATGTGTGCCCTGCGTTGGCTTCCATTGTCTTCTAAGTCTTTATAACTTCAGCGCTGACCTCTTTCCCACTGTCCAGTCGGCCTTCTCACCATCTCTACCTGGCTGTCTCATAGGAACAGGAACCCATGAACCCATGTATCTGAATTGAATTCATCTCCTATCCTCTTCTTGAATTGTCTACCTTAATTTTTTTTTTTTTTTTTTTTTTTTTTTTTTTTTTTTTTTTTTTTTTTTTTTTTTTTTTTTTTTTTTTTTTTTTTTTTTTTTTTTTTGCGGTACTTGGGATTGAACTCAGGGGCGTTCTACCTCTGAGCTACACCCCCAGCCCTATTTTTTCATTCTTTATTTTGAAACCGGATCTCACTAAGTTGTGGAGTGCCTCACTAGGTAGCTGAGGCTGGCCGAGAACCCGGATCCTCCGGTCTCAGCCTCCCGAATGCTGGGATTACAAGCGGGGGCCACCACGCCCGGCTCTGTCTACCTTAATTTGAATATCAAAGGGCCATACCTGATCCTTCCCTCCCTCCCTCCTTCTCTCCCTCCCTCTCCAGGTCCAATCAGCCACACCCTCTTGTTTCTGGTTAGAAGTTTCTCTCTCAATTCTAGCTTCTACATTCACTCCTCCCCCTTTCGCCTTGCCTGGGCAATCATCACTTCTTGTTTATCTAACTAGCAGACCTCATAGCAAGCGGTCATTACAGCAATTTTATTTTTGTCTTCTATCATCCTTTATTTTTAAATTGTTCCCTCAACCTCTATGTCCTAGATTCATCTATTGTTATCACTTTGCTACATTTCTCTGTCTGTCTGTGTGTCTCTTGTAGTCTATTCTCCTTACCTCTGGCTCCCTGAGGATTGTGGCATGGGGTTGGTGTGGACACGGACTTTTCCATCTGTTTCTAGTGGTCTGACTCCAGTAGTGAATGGTGTCTCAGGCAGAAGCAGGAGAGAAGGGGCTACTTTGATGAGGGACGCTGTGGGCCTTGATGGGCCGCTGGAGCTGGCATGGGTGTCTGGGTGCCAGCCCTGGCAAGGGGGTCACTAGCCCCAGGCTGCAGCCATAACTGGGAACAGAGGGCTCAGGGTGGTGCCAGGATGTCAGATGAGACTGTGGCCTCCAGAGAAGTGTCTTCACCGATGACACTGGCAGCTGTGGCTGGATCCAGATGCCTCTTTCAAGTGACTCTTTGACAGTGGAGCAAAAGGTACAGAGTTGTTTCTGAGCATAACACTCTGAGAGTCTACATGGAGGGGACTTTGGGGCTGGGGATGTGGCAGTGGTGCACACTTGTTGTTACTGCAGTGAGGCTGGAGGACATTTGGGTCACTCAGGCACAGATATAAAGACATTAAAAGAAGCCAAGCGTGGTGGTGCACATCTGTAATCCTAGTACTTGGGAGGTTGAGACAGGAGGATCGCAGGTTCAAGGCCAGCCTCAGCAACTTAGCAAGACCCTCAGCAACTTAAAGAGACACTGTTTAAAAAAATAAATCAAAGCCGGGTGTGGTGGCACACGCTTGTAATCCCAGCATTCGGGAGGCTGAGACAGGAGGATCCGGGTTTGCGGCCAGCCTTAGCTACCTAGTGAGGCACTCCACAACTTAGTGAGACCCGGTTTCAAAATAAAGAATAAAAAATAGGGCTGGGGGTATAGCTCGGAGGTAGAACGCCCCTGAGTTCAATCCCCAGTACCGCAAAAAAAAAAAAAAAAAAAAAAAAAAAAAAAAATCAAGAGGGCCGAATGCTTTCTATAATAACAGAATTGTAGTTTTGGCACCTGGCTGTCAAGGTATAAAATGTTTATCAGCTTTCCTAGGGTTGTAATTGAAAAATATTTATTTGCCAGCTACATGGAGAACAAGAGTGTAGGGAGTCTAGCTAGGAGGCACTTGTCCATTTTATTTGGGATCACATGAGATAGAGCTTCCAGGATTCCTAGGGTTTTTTTGGGGGGGGGGGGAGTGGTGATTTTAAGTTGAGGCTAGAATTCCCAAAGTCGTGGGTAGGTATGAGCCAAAAATTTTTCTTTCATGTCTGCAATCCTTGTTTTGTGTGCAACCTGGTAAGCCAGGGAAACTCGGATTACAAAAGCATAAGGATAACACCTCTATTTTGTGAATCCCAAATTGAAGGATATGTTCTGAGAAGCGGGCTAATACTTGAAGTTTCAGGATAGTCCTTGCAAAGTGTGGATTTCCCAAATTCAGATGTGGTGGCTCAGGTCCTAACTTGTATGGTACAGAAGCACAATATGGCTCCAGGAAGAATGTGAGTGTCTTGGTGGAGTGTGAACACTTAACATGTTTCTAAGATGCTTTGTCAGTGTGATGCAAAGTGCTGAAGGGTCTCAAGGCACCTGTCCCCAGCAGCTCTTTCATTCTTCACTTTCACATCAGTGTCACACTGATGTGAAAGTGGGTGGTCTCAGACCTGCGCAGTTTAAAGCAGAAAAGTTACACCCTCAGTTTTTGATCCTCACATTACAAAGCAGATTCCTGAGCCCCCCAATAGAGGCTTCATTCTCTCGTCATGGTTGACAGTGGGTCCGTGTTCTACTGTGGCTCTCACGCTAGCTCTTTAATTGTAGTTTTTCCCTTTGGGTAATCTCATGGATGTAAAGTGTAACCCTGGCAATGATTTATATTTCACTATAGAAGAAAGGACACTTAAAACACTTCCAAGTCAGCCAATTAGGCACAGTCCTGAAGACCATATGATAGTTCTATGATAGATAGCACGAGATTAGAATATAACAAGGTTTTAGGAAGCAAACCTTTTATGGTTTGTAGCTTACTTGCCCTAAAGTTATTCCTAATAGTCACTAGTAGGATTATGTGACCAATGTGAGTTTTTCGCGAAATAGTGTATGTGAGAATAAAGAATAGTTTGCTTTTTTAAATCCCTGATAGGTAGGGATACATGCAGGTATTATTTGGTTATGATGATTTAAAGAATTATAATGATTTCATTACAATTAAAATCTTAAAGATTGCCTCTCTGATAATAAGACTGGTAACTTATTTTTAAAATTTTGCATTTTGGGGGTTATAAGTGAGTGACAATATCCACCACTAAGCCCTGTTGATTTCACTTTCTGGTTCTTGAAGTGTAACCCTGGCAATGATTATTATTATTTCTTCATCTCCACCTCTATAATTTTTTGCCTGGATCATTAAAATAACCTCCTTGAGCAATTCGTTAGAAAAATAGAAAAGATGTGACTGAATTTGCACCCAAGTCTATGAAGGAAGCCACACAAGCTCTTGTAACCTAAAGTCTCTTCCACTGTTATCTACTCTATACTGTGAATCTATCTGTTATTCTTATGATGGTGCCATACTGTTTTTTTTTTTAATAATATGCTTGTATTGGTGCATTATCATCTCACATCATAATGTAAATCATGTTGACAGTGACATACATACACACAGCACTTGGTGCCCCCCACCTCTAGCCTCTCCATTTCCCCCCTTCCCGATACAGGGTACTGAGATTGATGTTGGTATACTCAATTATGTACACATAGTCGATGGTAGTATTTCCATTAATGAACCTCATTCTTCTCCCTCCCCTCTCCTTAGACTACCTCCCTGTCTCCACTGAGGTTTTTCTTCCATTGTCTGGAGTCTCTCTGGTATCCCAAGTACTCCCTAGCTTGCGCATATTAGAGAAAAAATATGATCCTTCACTTTCTGTGACTGGCTAATCTCATTTAACATAGTGTTCTCTAGGTCCTTCCATTTCTTGCAAATGACATAATTTTGTTTTTCTTTATTGCTGAGTAGAATTCCATTGTGTGTATTTCCTGTAATTTTGTAATCCATTCATCTGTTGATGGACACCTAGGTTGGTTCCATAATTTGGCTATTGTGAATTGTGCTACTATAAATATGGGTATGTGTGTATTACTGTAGTTCCCTTTAGAAAGATACCCAGGAGTGATATGGCTGGGTCATATGGTGGAATTACAGTTGTGGGCCACCACACTGGGCTTCCCTTCCTTCCTTATTTTTCCAAATCTTCTGATTGCAGTATGTTATTGATCTTTTTTTTTTTTTTTTTTTTTTTTTTTTTTTTTTTTTTTTTTTTTTTTTTTTTTTTTTT
>PVLC010001927.1:0-127758 GCA_004027655.1 Graphiurus murinus | reverse complement strand
GAAAGAGCACCCCTGGGTTGAATCCTTGTGTGTGTGTGTGTGTGTGTGTGTGTGTGTGTGTGTGTGTGGTGAGCAATCATTTGTACTCTGCTTCCTCTGCTCCTATTCTCTCCTGACACCATTCCAGGCAGGCTTCCGTCCCCACCCCTCCTCTGAGGCTGTTCAGGTCATTAAGGATGTCCACATTGTTAAAATTATTGTCCAGGTCCAAGTGCTCATTGGATTTGACCATGGTAGCACTGGCCCCAGCCCATCACTCCCTCTTCCTGGAACGTTTCTTCTCTTGGCCTCTAGGAAGTCACACGGTCCTGCCTTCCTTCCGGCATTATTGGCTGCTCCTTTTTGTGACCTTCTTTTGATACCTCCTCAATTAACCAACCCCTGAATGTGGGAGGGTCCTAGAGCTCAGTCCTCTGTCTACATTCACCTTCTTGGGATTGTATCCAGGCCATGGCTGTAAATATCAGTGGTTGGCTAAGGTGTCACAAATGCATAGCCCCAGGCCTATGACTTCTCCCTGGCATGCCAGGCCTTGGGACCACTTAGTTGTCTAAAAGGAACCTTAAACTCCAGATGGCCAAAACACAACTTAGGATCTTACCCCTCCACCTCCCTCTTGCCTTGGCCTTTCTCAGGCAAAGAAATGGGTGAATCCATCCACCCATACTTGGTGTCACTTTTCTTTTTTCCCTCCCTCCCTCCTTCCCTTTCTTCTCTCCTTCCTTCTTTCCTCCCTTCCTCCCTCCTTTCCTCCTTCCTTTCTGTACTGGGGATTGAACCCAGGGGTGTTCTACTTCTGAGCTACACTCCCAGCCTTTTTTATTTTCTGTTTTTTTTTTTAATTTTTATTTTCTGTTTTTGAAATGGGGTCTTGCTAGGTTGAGGAGAGTCTCACTACATTGCTGAGGCTGTCCTTGAACTTGCAATCCTCCTGTCTTAGCCTCCCAAGTACTGGGATTACAAGCATGTGCCACCATGCCCCACTTGGGGTCATCTTTCACTCCTCTCCCTCATGCCCATAAGTGAAACCTCTCACCTCTACTTTCAAAATACACCCAGAATCAGGGCTGGGGATGTGGCTCAGTGTTAGAGGACTTGTCTAGCATCTGTGAGGCCCTTGTTCCTTCCCAGTAACACCCACATGCAAACACCATGCCAGGAGGATTGCAGGTTTGAGGCCAGCACACAGTAATTTAGTGAGATTTTTTTTTGTGGTACTGGGAATAGAACCCAGGGGTGTACTACCTCTGAGCTACACCCCATCCCTATTTTATTTTATATTTTCAGACAGGTTCTTACTAAGTTGCCCAGGCTGGCCTTGAACTTGTAATCATCCTGTCTCAGTCTCCCAAGTACTTGGATTACATGTGTGTGGCATCCAGTATGAGATCTTCCTTTTATTTTTTTTGGTACTGGGGATTGAACCCAGAGGCATGCTACCTCCAAGTTATACTTCCAGTCTGATTTTATTTCTTATTTTGAAACAGGGTCTCACTAAAGTTGTGGAGGGACTCATTAAGTAGCTGAGGCTGGCTGCGAACCTGTGATCCTCCTGTCTCAGCCTCACAAGTACTGGGATTGTATTGGGAGTATAGTTCAGAGATAGAATGCCTCTGAGTTAAAGCCCCAGGACCCCCCCTCCGCCGCTACACATACATATAAATAAAATCTCCACAATCCACTGATCACCGTGGTGCATGTCCATAATCCCAGTCACTCAAAAGGCTAAGTAAGTCAGGAGGATCACAGGTTTGAGGCCACCCTGGGCAAGTTAGCAAGACCCTGTCTCAAAATAAAAAAGATCTGGGAATGTAGCTTAGTGGTAGAGTGCTCCAGGTTCAATCTCCAGTAGCACACACACACACAAAAAGAAAAAAATCTGGAATCTGACTCACTATTGCCACTGCCAGCATTGTCACCAGTCACTGGACTACTTCGTTGGCCTCCTCCTCACTGTTCCCCTGCTTCCTCCTTCACTCCTACAGGCTGTCACAGCAGCCAGACAGCCTGTTAAATCATAAGACAAATCCTATCCCTCCTGTGCTCCCAACTGTCTTGTGACTACCCCCTCATTGAGAGTCATAGTCAATGTCCCCTGCATCTCTCTGACCTCACCTACAAGCACTGTTCCTTCACTCTTGCTCAGATGTCTTCCAAACACACTCCTTTTGGGCCCATTGCCATTGCCTTTGCCCAGATTGCTCTGTTTGCACATATCTGCGAGGCTCACTTTTTCACCTCTTTAGCGGCAACTCTGACATTCAATCTCACAGAGCTTACCTGAGCACCCTATTACAATTCCAGCCCCCTTCTCTTCACCCTGCTGCATCGATTTTTTATTCCAGTCCTTATATCATCTGACATAGTTAACCTTCTGTATCCACAAGTTCCACATCCTCAGGTTCAACCAGCTGATCAGATCAAGAATATTTGGAAGCCGGGCGTGGTGACGCACGCTTGTAATCCCAGTACTTGGGAGGCTGAGACGGGAAGATTGCAGGTTGGCAGCCAGCCTCAGCTACTTAGTGAGGCCCTCTGCAACTTAATGAGATCCTGTTTCAAAATAAAGAATAAAAAATAGGCCAGGCATGGTGGCGCATGCTTGTAATCCCAGTACTTGGGAGGCTGAGACAGGAGGATCCGGGTTCGCTGTCAGCCTCCTCAGCTACTTAGTGAGACTCTGTTTCAAAATAAAGAATAAAAAATAGGGCTGGGGATGTAGCTCAGAGGTAGAATGCTCCTGGGTTCAATCCCTAGTACTGCAAAGGAAAAAAAAATAGGACTGGGAGTGTGTAGCTCGGAGGTAGAATGCTCCTGGGTTTGATTCCCAGTACTGCAAAAAAAAAAAAAAAAAAAAAAAAAAAAAGGTACACAAGAGGATGTGTGTAGGTTACATGATGCAAACAGTATACCATATTATATAGGGGACTTGAGCATCTGTGGATTTTGGTTTCTGGAAGGGGGGGGCTCTAGAAACCAATCCCACAAGGATAGTGAAGGATGACTGTACACACACACACATACACACATTTCATGTGGTACTCAGTATTGAACTCAGGGGCATTCTATACCCTCAGCCCTTTTTACTTTATTTATTTTTGGTGGCACTTGGAATTGAACCCAGGGGCATTCTATCTCTGAGCTACATTCCCAGCCCTATACTATTTTTATTTGGAAACAGGCTCTTGCTAGGTTGATGAGAGTCTCACTATTTGCTGAGGATGTCCTTGAACCTGTAATCCTCCTGTCTCAGCCTCCCAAGCTCTGGGATTACAAGCATGCACCACCATGCCCGACCCCTTTTTATTTTATCTGTTTTAAATTTTTATTTATTTTTGGTACTAGAAGATTAACCCCAGGGCATTTTACCTCTGAGTTATACCCCTAGTCCTCTTTTTTTTGTGTGTGTGGTACTGGGGAATGAACCCATGAGCCTTCTACATCCAAGCTATACCCCCATCCCTGTTTTATTTTGACATAGGGTCTCACTATGTTGCTGAGGGCCTTGCTAAGCTGGCCAGGAACCTGCGATCCTCCTGTCTCAGCCTCCCAAGTACTGGGATTGCAGGCATGTGCCACTACACCTGGATTTTTGTTTTTAATTTTCAAATAGGGTCTCACTAAATTGCCGAGGCTCTAATCTGCAATCCTCCTTTCTCAGTCTTTTAAGTACTGGGACTACAGGCATGTACCACCATGCCCAGCTTTACTTTTGATTTTGAAACTTAGTCTAAGTTGCCTAGGCTGGCCTCGAACATGTGCTCCTCCTGCCTCTGCCTCCTAAATACTGGGATTATAAGTATGTGCCACTGCACTGGGCTATGATGACTACATATTTACAGGTTTGTTTACTGGGTGTTGCTCCTTTCAGGAATCTTACCATCATGTGAGAAGATATGTTCTTTTGTGTGTGTGTGTGTGTGTGTGTGTGTGTGTGTGTGTGTGTGTTTTCTCCACAGTGCTGGGGATTGAACCTAGAACCTTGTGTAAGCTAGGCAAGTACTCTACTACTGAGTTATACCTCCAACCCCTATTTTGTTTTTTTCTTTTTTTGTGGTACTGGGAATTGAACCTAGGGGCATTCTACCTCTGAGGTGCACCCCAGCCTCCCCTTTTTTGTGGTACTGGGGATTGAACCCAGAGTCATTCTACCTCCAAGCTATACTTCCAGTCATATTTTATTTCTTATTTGGAAACAAGGTCTCATTAGGTTGCTGACAGCCTCACTAAGTGCTGAGGCTGGCTTTGAACCTGCGATCCTCCTGTCTCAGCCTCCCAAGTACTGGGATTACAGGAGTGTGTCACCACGCCTGGCCACTGCAGCCCTTTTTATTGTTATTTTGAAGCAGGGTCTTACTAAATTGCTGAGGTTGGCCTCCAACCTATGATCCTCCTGTCTCAGCCTCCCAAGTACTGGGATTATGGAACTACACCACCATGCCTGGCTTATTTTGTGTTGTCTTTACTGTTGTGCCCACAGTGCCTAGAACTGTGTCTGACAGTTGGTAAATAGTCAATAACTATTGAATAAATCAGTCAATGACAGCAGGATGAATGAAATGTGGAATAAAGCCTGGGGTGAGGGGTAGAGGTGGGGTAAACCGGCTGTGAGGAATTGGTCCTCAGGGTTTTCTGTGATGTGGGAGAGGTCAGAAGGACATCGGATATTTGCCCACTTACTCTAGCACCGCTCCAGAATTAGATTCTCACCTGAGCCGTATGTGTGTGTACTCACTCCCACTGGAGAATGGGAGTGGGTGGCTGGCCTGCCTTCACTCACCTGCTCAGGTTTAAGGCCAGGGGGCACCCAGGCGTACTCCTCAGATGCACAGCCTGAGTCGTCATCGGAGATGGAATGGCGCTGGAAGTCAGAGATTAGCCGACACATGATGCGCTCCAGGTCCACAGGCACTGCGTGCACCGCGTGCTCCTCTCGAGGACATTTGCAGTGCTGGCAGATCTTTCTGAGGGGATTAGGTGGAAGATAATCACTAAGGAGCTGCCCATTCAGACCCACCTGGATCCCTGGACAGCCCAAATCTACCTGAAGGGTGGGACATGCAGGTTACCACCAAACCAAAGGGCTCTGGGCGGAGCACAGGGCTCTGGGCCTGGGCCTGATAGGAGGAAGGGCTAAGCCAGGATCTGGCTGGGAGCCTGTGGCCAGGTCTGGGGAATTGGGGCACTAGGTGTGAGTGTGGGGGGGCAGTTTCTGGCTGATGGCAGGATGTGAAGCAGTGGGGTCTCAAGGACACTCCCTAATCTTCCTACTCTGGGAGTTGGGTCAGACTCTCAGGGGTAGCTTGTCTGAGAGGGGCGATACTTTGAGATTGAAGTTCAATTTTTTTTTTTTTTGTACTTGGGATTGAACCCAGAGCCATTCTACCTTTGAACCACACTCCCCCAGCTTTTTATTTTATTTTTATTTGAAATAGGGTCTCACTAAATTGTTGAGGCTGGCCTCAAGCCTAAGATCCTCCTCTCTTAGCCTCCCAAGTACTGAGATTACAGGAATTCGCTACCAGGTCTGAGACTGGAATTCTTTTTTTTTTTTTTTTTTTTTTTTGCGGTACTGGGGATTGGACCCAGGGGCATTCTACCTCTGAGCTACACCCCCAGCCCTATTTTTTATTCTTTATTTTGAAACAGGTAAGTTGCGGAGTGCCTCAGTAGGTAGCTGAGGCTGGCCTCGAACCCAGAACCTCAGGTCTCGGCCTCCCAAATGCTGGGATTACAAGCGTGCGCCACCACGCCCAAGACTGGAATTCTAAACCAATTCTAAATCTAGGAGCTTCCCCTCAAGAAAGGCTTCGGGCTTTGTGGGTGAACGCTGTCCCTGGAGATTGGGCTCTAGCCTGTGATGTAGTGTGTGTGTATGGTGGGGGAGCTTGGAACCTATGGGGCTGGGCATTCTCTTAATGCTATTTTCTGAGACTTTGGGTGCAGGGCTCCTGTAGGAGGGCAGGACACATGGTGGAAGAGTTCTGAGCCTAAGGAGGAGGTTGGGGAATTCGTGGGCGGTGCTTAGGGCAGGGACAGAGAATCTCCCTAGAGACAACGCTGAGAAGCTTGGCCAAGACTCTCTTGGGGGCGGGACTGCTTAGTAGGTGGAGCTCGCTTGGAAACAGGACTCTTGGGAATAAGTCAGAGGCGGAGCTCTGAAGCTGAGTCCCAGGCTCTTTTCCCTACGAAGCTCTCTATGGGCGGAGCACAAACCGAGGGGAGTGGCCTAATCCTCCGCGCGCTTACCCCCTGGAGGGCGGAGCTCTGACGGAGACTGGCCCTGGGGAGTGCCGCTTACCTCCAGCCGTGCAGCAGGAAGCCCGGGCACTGTTCCCGACAGGAGTTGCAGGGCTGGCCCCGGTCTGGGTCCTCAGCCTCTGGAGGCTATAGTGGGCGTGAATAGACACCGAGCCGGGCAGGGTGCCGGGGCAGAGAGAGAAAAGTCAACGCCTGCCCTTCCACTCCTGGGCCTGCGACCGCACGCTGGGACCTGTCCCACCAGGGCGGAGCTGGGCAGGCCGGGGCAGCGCCAGGAGCACGGGGGAGGGAGACACAACCAAGCCAGAGCGGGGCAGCTGAAGCCACCCCCTGTATGCCCCCTTTTCAGGAAATTCCCCTCCTTGGGCTGGCCTTCTCTGCCTACTCCCCAGCTTCGGACACCTCCCACTTGCCTAGGATCCCTCTAGGCCTCACCAGAGGCAGAGTACTCAACCCACCAGAGCAGAGTTCCTAACCTCGGCATCCTGTCCAGGCCTCATCCCAGTCCCTTCTTCCAGGGGGCCAGCAGCACTCTAGTTCCACAGGGTAGGAATCGGAGACACCATCCTACTTTGGGGTTCCCACTTGAACCTTGGCCTTCCCTTTAGAAGCTCAGGAGCCCTTCCCACAAACCCTGGCTTTATCGAAAGGAACTGGGGACCCCCCCAGAATCTCAGGAGGCCACTGCTCCATTCAGAAGTCCCCACCCCATGATGGCTTGGCCTGTACCCCTCATAATATTCTAGGTCTATTCGCTCCTCTGGACCACCAAAGTCAGACCCCACCTTTCCTGGTCAGACACCCTCCAAAGGAAGAGAGAGACCTTCTATCTAGGAAGTCAAAAGCTCTCAGGCTCAGGTGGAAGCCTGAAAGCCCTGTTACCCCAGACTTCAGTCCCTTGACCTTAAGTGTTGGGGTACCCCACGAGTGCAGAACCCCATCCCTTAGTCTAATGTTCCCCTGAGGTATGGAATTCCTTTCCCTAGAAAGCTCAGGAGGTCCCTGTTCAATCCAAGACCCAGTCATTTTGGCCCTGAGAATCCCCCTCCCATAATTCAGAGGAAAGGGGGCGCACTAGGTCCCGGGGTGCTGATAAAGGTGTGTGGAGTGGTGACTAGGGAGCACGGGTCACCAGATCTACATGTTTCTTTAAACAGCTCCAGCGGCCCCAGCACCCAGGTCTGGGAAAACTGGGGATTCCCAGACCCTCTGTGGGGCTCCTCCTTGCTATCCCTGCGTCCTGCCCCCTCGCCTGGGCCTCAGTTTACCCTTGACCCCCACCGCCACCCTGAGTCTTGCTCACCACACGCCCAGAGCGACGCCTTCGGGACCCACGCGCGAACATGGCGCGTCCGGACAGGGTCAAGCCGGGCCGGGCAGGGCGAATGGAATCCTTGCGGCCGCCAGGGCACCGCGCGTCCGGCCTGGGAGCTCTGTTCCGTAAACCTGACACCGGCGTGGGAGGAGCACACCCTGGAGAGCCCGCCCCTGGGCCAGTAATCTCTCGAAGCCGAGGCGCCCCCTGCCTAAGGGTGAGCTGTTCGCAGCCCGGGAGCATCCTGCATAAAAGCCCCCAGCCCTCCCGCCTGGGTAGGAGCCAGGCGCGCCATGGCCAGGGCCTCCACCACCCCGGTGTGCCACGTGGCCTTTAGGGCTTGAAGGCTGTGCAGTGGGGGGGGGGGTATGGAGGTGGCGGCCAGCCTGCCGGGAGTGGCGCGCCTAGGGTGCGTGTACTGACGCTTTGTGTTGATTTAGCTTAGATGCTTGTTTGGAGGTTCTAGCAGGGAAACGCAGCTACTCGTATACCCTGAAGAATGGTCCTCCTCTACGGGGGGAAGGTTGTCTTCTAGGACCGAGCGCACAGCTTCCAGAGAGACGCCCTTGGAGCAGTGAGGGAAGGGGACACCCCCCTTGCCAGCTAGATCAGCCGAATCAACCCTGGCGATCAGTGGGGTGGCAGACATCACAGCCTGGGTCGCCCTCACATCCTAGATGCTTATTTGGGACAGGGTTTGTTAACGCCACCTCTCGGCCCCTCCCCACTTGTGAGGTTCCCAAGGTCTCTTTTTCCAGGATAAATGTTGCAAGAATAGTCCTCAGCTTCATCCATAGCCCCGGCTGGTGCTTGGCGACTCTTCAAACAGCTAGATCCTCCTCATTCCCTTCTTAGAGCCAGGATTATTTGAGATTTATAGGGAGGAAGCTAAAGTCACTGGCCAGGTTCCGAGGCCGTCTTCCCGGCTCCCTCTCCACCCTTACAGGTCCAGCGGTCGTGTCCCCTAGGTCCGAGTAGATCCTTAATATCCCACCCCATTTTGCTGTCTCCAAGTAAACGTCCCCTCCCCAGAGCTGGGAATCCCTCCTTGGAGCTCTCAGACTTCGCTGTGCCTTGGGGCTGGGAGGAGGAGGTCCGGCGCCCGCACTCAGAACTCAGGCGCCTGACCCGGGCCTGTAATTAGGCAGGGAGTCGGCGGCGGCCTGCCCGGCCTTTCATTGTGGGCGCCAGGGACCTCCCCTATTCCATTACACACATCCCTGTCACTTCCCGCCCCCACTCCCCTAGTCCCAGGGAGGAGCCCGGGAGGGAAAAAGAGAATGAAGAAATTAATTAAGAAGTTACTCTGGCGCCCAGCCTTCCTGCCCAGACAGCCTTAAGGTTTCCCAGCTGGGGTAGAGGTAAGGCAAAGGAGAGGTCGAGGGATCAAAAGGTCCAAGTGCTGGGTGTGGAGGCACTAGCCTGTAATCCCAGTATTTGGGAGACTGACACAGGAGGATCGCAGGTTTGAGGCCAGCCCCAGCAATTTAGGGAAACCCTCATGAACTTAGACAGAGGGGGTTGGGTAGGGTGAGGTCTCCCGGGTGGAATCCTCCAAGTCTGGACCCCTTGGGGACTTTTATTTATTAATCTTTGGTGATACTGGGGATTGAACCCAGGGTTGCTCTAGCAGTGAGCTGTATCTCCAGCCTCCACTTTTTGTTATGAAACCAGGTCTTGCTAAGTTGCTGAGGCTGTCCTTGAACTTGCAATCCTATTGTCTCAGCCCAAGTGAAACCCAGTACTAAGCAAGTACTCTATCACTGAGGTACACATATCTTCAGCAGTCTCCTTGGGGATTTGAGGAGGAGGTTCCATAGGGGCTGGGATGGGTTGTGGCTAAGGGACCAGAATGAGAATCAAACCCTAGAGAGACTGAGTATTCGGTGTCGTGGGGCACACAGAGCTACTCAGAGGGTGCCTTAGAAAGATCAGCCTGTGAGGATCCTTCCCAGGATGTGACCACAACCAGAGTGGCATTCAGCAGGTCTGAGTTGCAGCTTGCCATCTTTCCCCATCTCTCCCCTCAGCTGCCCCCCCCCCAAAGACACACTGAGAAATCGGAGCCGGGTGGACTAGGTGGTTGAGGAGTTTATTGGGGGGAGAATTACTCATATTTGCTCTTCCTGGGGGAGGAGGGTCATCAAACAATACCGAAGGGCATGGGATGGGGGGGTGTCTGGAGGGTGGGGGAGGGGCCACAGCCAGACAAAATGGCAACACACGATCACAGGCACTACCGACATCACAGACACAGCAGAGGGTGCAGGAGAGGGGCTCCAGACCGGGCCTCCAACCACCACTGGACAGTGGAGGTATGGAGGGAGGGAGGGGATGGGGAGGGGGGTGGCCCAGCCCCATATACCCTTTGGCTCTGTCCTCTGATTACCTAGCTATCTTGTCAAGGGCGTGGGCAAGGGTATGAATGGGGGTGTTTCTCGGTCCCACCCTCACCCTCCAAGTCTTATCTCTTGGCTCTTCCTGGGCCCCCTTGTCCCGAGCATTAGCAAGGGACATTTCCCTCTACCCTTAAAACTCAATGGGTAGCTCTGAACCAAGCCCTGCCCCCCCCACATCTACTGCCCAAACCTGCTCACTTTAAAACACATTTCTTCACTGCCCCATTGGGGTTAGGGCTGCCTCTCTCTATGCCCCTCCCCATCTGGAACCAGGACATCACCCCAAACTTAGCCCATTCCCGAGCCCTACTTCTTGCCCTGCTCAAGATGTATTCCCTTTAGAATCTAGCTCAGACTTCTGAATCTCCCAAGCTGTGCATGATCTGTAGATTCTTCGGGTTCCAACCCAAGACGGGTCCTCTCTGGAGCGCACTGGCAGCCTCATTTAAAGCCATGCCCCTTCTCAAGCCATGCCCTCAGCCCCTTCCAAGCCCCACCCCAAAATGCTCTAGGTACCCCTTTTCTTTAGATTTCAGATCCCATGTATCAGGAATGCAAACCCCTGCTGACTAGTCCCCTCCACTTCAGACCTCCCTTTCTAGACCACACTGGGGACAATGCTGTCCTCTCTATCCAAGCTCCCTGAGTCTTTGCCTTTCTCCCATCCTTGGGGTTCAACTTCTCCTCACAGCCTCTGTTCAGGCATTGCTAGAGGAACTAAACCTGTAGTTAGGTGGGGAGCGGGAGAGAGGGGAGAGGGTCTGAAGTTATGCCCACCCTCCCCACACAGATTAAGTCTGTCCCCTCCCTGTCCTCCTTCCAGAGCCCCCTCACCTCATGGGGACAGGGCCAGGGGACAGAGAGGGGCTGAGGTATGCAGGGAGAAGGGGTCAGGGTTGGGAAGGAACCCACTGAAGACTGGGCCCTTAGTGCATGAGGGGTGTGGGTGAGGGCAGGGCTCAGACAGATAAATAGATATTTATATAATATATATATATATATAAACAGCAACGACAGTTAGGGTCTCCTGGCTTGAGGGGTGGAGACCTAGGGTATAGGGGCAGGAAGGGGGGCAGGCCTTCTCCTGAGCTCTTGCCCACCCATGGGGTCTCCCGGGCTGCACTGACCTGTAGAGACAAAAAAAAAAAAAAAAAAGAAAGAAAGAAGGGGTCCAGACATGGGTGGTGCTCTGGGGGCATCAGGCCCCTATGCCTTCACCCTGGCTTCTTTATCTTTTACCTGCCATGTCTTTTTTTTCTTCTTTCTTCACTCACAGCCCTGCAGACAGCTTCATCCCATGCTCTCCCTGGGTTCCTGACCTTGTGCCCACTGGGTTAGGCACCAAAGTCATTAAGGTCCCCCTCTCCTAACCAGTAAAGGCCCATTAAGAGGCACTGGTCTAGTCACTGGTGATAAACTCTATTGAGCAAAACAAAGATCCCTGTTTTTGTGGGATTTACACTGCAGCAGGAGAGACAGACTTCCCCTAGTGAACATGACGAATGATGAAATGAATGGAGTGACCAAGGGGGGAGTGACAGGTGATGTCAGAAAGGGCTCACATAAAGATGATAGTAAAATGGTTCATGCTGTTCCCATCATTTACTCAATTAAGTATTTCTGATTTTCTGTGATACTAAGGATTGGACACAGGGGTGGTTTACCACTGACCTACACCACTAGCCCTTTTTATTTTTTGAGACAGTTATGCTGGATTGCAGAGTCTGGCCTTGAATTTGTAATCCTGCCTCAGCCTCCCAAGTAGCTGGGATTACAGGTGTGTGCTACTGCTCTGGCAATAAAATGTTTCTTAAACATTAAGAGTGTTCTAAAAAAAAAGTGTTCTAAGTAGCTGGTGTGGTGGCACATACCTGTAAGTTCAGTACTTGGGAGGCTGAGATAGGAGTGTCACAGGTTTGAGACCAGCCTCAGCAATTTAGCAAGACTCTCAGGAACCTAGTAAGATCTCGTTTCAAAATAAAAAGATAAAAAAGGGGCTCGGGGTGTTGCTCAGAGGTAAAATGCCTCTGGGTTCAATCCCTAGTACCAAAAAAAAAAAAAAAAGAGTGCTCTAAGTGATGTGTGTACAACATGGATAAGTCATAGTCACATCCTCTAGCCTAGTGGAAGAGACAGTGAATAAACATATAAACTAATAATTACATATTAAGTAAAGGAAAAGCACCAAGCATTGTGACAGAGCTAACCAAGGTAGTCAGGTAAGACCTCACTGAGCAAGTGATCAAAAGGAGAAACGGTACTGGCCAATTATATGTCAGTGTGTGTGGGTCTGAATCTCCAGGGGGAAAGCAAGTTTAAAGGCACTTAGGTCAGATTGTGCCTGGCACACTGAAGACTGAGGTGGCCAGTTTGGCTGAAACAGTGAGTAGGGGAATGGCAGGAAGTTAGGTGTGTGTGGGTGGGGGGGGTGCTAAATATGTAAAGTCTTGAGACCACAGTGAAGTCTTCTCCTTTTTTTTTTTTTTTTTTTTTTTGGTACTGGGGATTGGACCCAAGGGCATTCTACCTCTGAGCCTCTGAGCTATACTCCTAGCCCTTTTTATTTTATACTCCTAGCCCTTTTTATTTTAAAACAGGGCCTCACTTATAAGTATGATTGTTTTGTTTTTGTTTGGCAGTGCTAGGGACTACATTCAGAACCTTGCACACACCAGGCAAGTGCTCTAGTACTGACCGACACCCTAGCCCTGCCTTCTGCTTTTGAGTGAGATGGTGACAGCATAGGAAGGTCCTGGTCTAATCTAGGATTTAACAGAAATCCCTCTTGATGTTGTAAGCAGAATGGGAATGGGAGTGGACACCTGTGTCAGGGGAGATGACAGTCATAAATGCAAAGACTATGGATATATTTGGATGGTCGCGCCAATAGGACTTATTGATGAATTAGATATGGGGTGCTTTAATAAGCTCCCTGCCTTTTCCATCCTGGCTAACCCAGTGCTAGAAATTACCTCCACCCACATGTTGCTATCTTTCCCTCTTGCTTCACACCTTACATTTCCCCCCTCCCGTCTTTTTTTTTCTTTCTTCTTTTTTTTAATGGTACTGAGGATTGAACCCAGGGGTGTTCTACTACTGATCTGCATCCCCCCACCCCGACCTTTTTAAATTTTGAAATGGGGGGGAGGGCTCCCTAAGTTGCAGAGGCTGACCTCGAACTTGCGATCCTTCTGTCTTAGCCTTCCAATTACTGGAATTTCCGGTCTGAGCCACCGCCCTGGGATCTGACTTCTCCGTTAAGGCCCAGTAAGAAGGCTGGTAAGCCTTTCCAAGGCCCACGCCCCGCCCTCTTTCCTCCTTTGAAATCCCACACCACCTTCTTCATCTTGAAGGTGGGGGAGAAGTGGCAGATCTACCACCTCCTCCCGCATTGGCGAACTCGTCTGACCTTCAAGAGCAAAGAAGTTTACCTTCACCATCAATTGGCCTTATCAGTTACTGGCTTATCAATCACTTGTAAGACCCACCTCCTCTTTCCTTCCCCAGCTCCTCCGCTCGGGTGAAGCTCCACTAGGCAAGTCCTCTTGTTATTCCCTCCTTTCATTGGTTGCTCTGCCCACTTCTCTCTCCCTTCCGCAGAGGTGCGCTTGTCTCCCTCCCATTGGCTCGTTTTCCTGTCTATCTTCAGGCACCGCACTCCTACTTTTCATTCATTGGCTAGCTTTTCTGCTTATAACGGGTAACTCTGCCTCTCTATTGGTTCCCTCAAACTTCGGCCCTTACTTGCTTGACAAATGCCCTACGTATTGTCCATTCCTGACCCTATTGGTTCGCTGACCCGCCCATCTCCTTTCATATACTCTCCTTGGCCGCACCACCCGCCCATCACTCACCAGATTACATCTGATTGGAGAAGGAAGTGGGCGCACCCTGTGGGCCATAACCTTGCTGCCCATAGTCGCCCTGAGGCCCGTAGCCACCACCGCCGGCTGGCTGCCCATAGTCGGGCTGGTAACCGCCTTGGGGCCCGTAGGAGTCCTGGGGCCCATACCCGCCGGGGCCCTGCCCGTATCCAGCGTCGCCATAGGCATCCCCGGGTGCTGGTTGCTTCTCGGGGGCGCCAGGAGGTGCACGCATGAATGGGGCAGCCCAGCCTGTCTCCTTGAACACGAACCACAGGTTGCCAACCCAGAGCACCAGGTTCAGGAAACCGAACACCTGCAGGGAGACAAGGTCTGGCTGTGGTCCTCCGCCCAATGCTTTGGCGGTCCCAGGGGACATCAAGGCCATGTGCAGAGGAATGGAGACACAGGGAATGAATCTGTGGACTCTCAGAGGGTAGCGGTTTCTGAAATCCTGACCCTTTGAGTCCCAGCACCTGAATACCAGTGTGCAGAAAAATTACCTTGGGAGTGGGGCTCGTGCTAGAATTCAGATCCCTGGGGATTTTGAGATATGTATTTCATATACAAATATTTATATATTTGGACCAGTTCATATTATGTATGCATATATATATATACAATATAGTAAACTTAAATTTGCAATATATTTATAATAAAATATAAGCATATCATTTATTAAACCTGGGGACTAAACTTAGGGCCTCAGATATGAGCGATCTACCATGAGCTATACCCCCAGCATTTTAATTTTTTTAGTTTGAGACCTTAAATTAGGGTCTCACTAAGTTGCCCTTGTTGGCTTTGAACTAGCATCCTCCTGCCTCAACCTTTGGAGTAGCTGAGATTACAGGTGTGTGTCACCCTGCTTGACTATAAACATACTTTTTTGGCAGTACTTGGGATTGAACCCAAGGGCACTCTACCACTGGGCTACATACCCAGCCCTTTTTATTTTTTATTTTGAGACAGGGTCTCAATTTGTTGCTGATGAATCAGAGGCTGGTTTCTGAAACCCTGACCCTTTGAGTCCCAGGTTGGCCTTGAACTTGTGATCTTCCTGCCTCAGCCTCCCTAATAGCTGGGATTACTGGCACTGACCACCTCACCTGGCTGATATTTCCATTTTTTTTTTGCATGTAGTACTGGGGATGGAACTCAGGGGCATACTGTCTCTGGGCTACACTTCCAGCCCTACTTTACTTTTTATTTTGAAACAGTATCTTGCTAAGTTGCTGAGAGCCTCACTAAGTTACTAAGGCTGGCTTCGAATTTTCGATCCTCCTCTCTCAGCCTCCCAATTACTGGGATTACAGGCGAGTCCTACCACACCTGGCTTGATATTTACATTTTTTTTTGCGGTACTAGGGATTGAACTCAGGAGCATTCTACCTCCGAGCTACACCCCCAGCCCTATTTTTTATTCTTTATTTTGAAACAGGGTCTCACTAAGTTGTGGAGTGTCTCACTAGGTAGCTGAGGCTGGCCGAGAACCTGGATCCTCCGGTCTCAGCCTCCCGAATGCTGGGATTACAAGCCTGCGCCACCATGCCCGGCTGATATTTACATTATAAACCTGAGGAAAAGCCAGGCATGGTGGCACATGCTTGTAATCCCAGCATTCGGGAGGCTGAGACCGGAGGATCTGGGTTCGTGGTCAGCCTCAGTTACCTAGTGAGGCACTCCGCAACTTAGTGAGACCCTGTTTCAAAATAAAGAATAAAAATAGGGCTGGGGGTGTAGCTTGGAGGTAGAATGCCCCTGAGTTCAATCCCTAGTACTGAAAAAAAAAAGCTGAGGAAACTGCCAAGAGAGGCTAAGTTGCCTACAGTATCACAACCAGCAAGTGACTGGAAAGAAGAGTTGGAATCTTAGCATCGGTAATACTTGCATACGATTTACTTTGTGCCAGGACATTTTCTAAGCATTTTGTATGTTATTAGTTCACCAAGTACTCAACTTTGGAGCAAGACTTAGTATTAGCCTCAGTTTACATGCTCAATGAAGAGGTTGTGTGACTAGCTTCAGGTCACAGAGCTTGCAGGATTTGAGTGCACACAGTGTGACTCCAGCCAGTAGAGGGCGTTCAAGTAGAGACACATTTCAAGTGATTCTTTTCCTTTTGCTCATAAGGAAACTGAGGTCCTAAGAGGATACTGAATTGTGGGTGATTCTACATGACTAGGTTGAGTCTGGGATCCAGGTGTTCCAGACCTAATGTGGACTGAAGACTTCCTGTTTCCTCCTTGGGGACAGTATGGGGTATCATAGTGGTTACATGTTCTGTTGTGGCCATGCCTCCTCCAGGGAGCCCCTTTAGATCACCCTCAATTCTCCTCTCAATTCATTCTCCACCCCTCCCAGTGCCAGGCTGTTAATTTCCCAGCCTCTTTCCTCCAGCCGGCCTGGCCAGGTTCCCAAGACTTACCACCGAGGTGTTGAGCCCTGAGGTCACAGGGTCTCTCAGTTCCTTGCAGGTGTTGCCTGTCTCGCTGCAGACGGTCATCTTCTTGATGATGTTCTCTGGGTCCGTGGCTATCTTCACATCTGACAGCCCCTTGGCCCAGGCAGATGAACTAACTAGCCACATGAAGGCGAATATAGCCGTGGCCAGAAAGTCCTAGGGTGGGCAGGGGGCAGGAAGAGGGCACCGTGAGCGGTCTGTGATCCTCCACACATCACAGGCTTTCTCAGGAGGGGGGTCCTCCAGAAGATGTCTGTCTCCCCCAGCCTTTTCAGCTCTGAAGCCCACAACATTTTCACCTGCAGGTGGCCCTCCTGGCGTGAGCTCCTGTGAGTGGAAGTGTCAAAGAGGATGTGGGAGTGTGATTGCGACACGTGGGTGCAGGGGTTGGGGGAGGAACTCCGTGGGATGTTTCCGAATCCGTGGGAAGTGGTGTGTCTTTCCACTTTCATCTGCATGTGGGAATTTGTGTCATCTTATGTCTGCAATGAGGGTGTCGTGAGTACAGCTGTGTAGGAATCAGTGTGTGGCAGGATGACATGTGTGACTGTCACTGTGAACCTCGACATGCTCCTTCCTTTGATCTAGACTGCGTGGTTGTGAGAGAGTTGGCAGATTCACAGATGTGGGTCTGTCTGGGATTCTGTGTGGGCTGTGAGGATGTCCCTGGGACTCTAGGATTCCATGTCCCCAGTGCCCAGTGTGAACTCAGCGATGGCAGCAGCAGCAGCAGCAACACGTGCAGCTGTTCTAATGGCCGTTTGTGTGTGGGTCTGTCTGGGAGCTTGTGTGGCCTGTGAGCCAAATGAGCCGCATCCCCTGGCCTTGT
The DNA here is from genome assembly GCA_004027655.1 of Graphiurus murinus. Lineage (NCBI taxonomy): Eukaryota > Metazoa > Chordata > Mammalia > Rodentia > Gliridae > Graphiurus > Graphiurus murinus. The sequence continues at coordinate 110,627 of PVLC010001927.1, read as the reverse complement.
GTCCCCCAGTACCTGCACATGATCAGCCGTGAAGACTCACCAGCATTGGCCCCTTGTTGTTCTCTCGGTACTTGTTTTGCAGGAAGATGTAGGTGGCCAGAGCCCCCATGGAGTAGAGGAAGGCAAACACAGCCACAGTGACAAAGAACTCAGCAGATGAGGAGTAGTCCCCCACTAGGAAGACCTTGCTGGTGCCCCCTCGGCAGGTTGGTGCATCAAAGTACACTTGGTGCAGCCTGCAAGGACAGGGGGCAGGTAGGACCTGGCCCCTAGGAATCTCCACAGCCCTCTACTCAGGAATCCGCCAGATTCTGACAAGGTCCCAGGAAGGGGAGGGAATAACCATTCACAAAGCACCTGTGACGTATCTGGTCTCATTTTACTTATGGCTCAAAGTCTCCTGGTGAGATAGGTGTTACCTCCACTCCAATCCAGGCATTCTTGCCTCTTGGTTATACCTAGAACTTGTCAGGCATCCTCTTAGCCCAGGGTCTTTGCACTGGTGGTTCCCTTTGCCAGGAATGCTCTTCCCTTAGATATCTTCCTGTCTTTTTAAGTTTTATTTATTTATTTATTTTTGGTACTGAGGATTGAACCCAGGGGCATTCTACCCTCTAACTATACCCCAGCCCTTTTTAAATTTTTTAAAGTTTTGAAACGGTCTCACTAATTTGCTGAGGTTGACCTCAAACCTGAGATCCTTCTGTCTCAGCCTCCCAACTACTGCGATTATAAGTATGTGCCACCATGCCTGGCTTCATATTGGTGTGTGTGTGTGTGTGTGTGTGTGTGTGTGTGTGTGTGTGTGTGTGTTAGTTACTGGGATTGAATCCAAGGACATTCTACCACTGAGTTCTATCCTCAGCCCTTTCCTTCCTTCCTTCCTTCCTTCCTTCCTTCCTTCCTTCCTTCCTTCCTTCCTTCCTTCCTTCCTTCCTTCCTTTCTTTTTCTTTTTTGTGGAACTGAGGATTGAGCTCAGGGGCATTCTACCTCCGAGCTATACCCCAGCCCTATTTTTTATTCTTTATTTTGAAATAGAGTCTCACTAAGTTGCAGAGGGTCTCACTAAGTAGCTGAGGCTAGCTGTAAACCCGTGATCCTCCTGTCTCAGCCTCCCAAGTACTGGGATTACAAATGTGCGCCACCATGTCCAGCTAGCCCTTTTCATTTTGAAACTGGGTCTTGCTAAATTACAGAGGCTGGCCTTGAACTTGTGATCCTCCTGCCTCAGCCTCTTCATGTATTACCCCCACCACATCTTCTTCAAACTTTGCTCAGCTGTCACTTTCTCAGTGAGGCCTTCCCAGATCTCACTATTTAGAAGTAAGTGAAAGCTGGGAGTGGTGGCACACACCTGTAATCCCAGTATTTGGGAGGCTGAGATAGGAGGATTGAAGGTTTGAGGTCAGCCTTGGCAACTTAGTGAAAGTCTTAGCACTTTAGTGAGACCCTGTTTCCCCAAAATAAATAAATAAATAAAATGGGGCTAGGAGTGTAGCCCAGAGGTAGAAGGCCCCTGGATTCTACCCCAAGTGCCCCCCCACAAAAATTAAATGAAACCATTCCCTTCCAGTACTCCTCGGCCCCCTTCCTTGATCCATTTTTTATCTGAAACTTCAATCCCCATCTGACATGCCAAGGTTTTTTACTTCTTCATCTTGATTTTTGCTGTAACTACAAGAGTGCAGGAATTTTTCCTTCTTTCTTTTCTTTTTTTTTTTTTTTGTGTGTGGTAGTGGGGATTGAACCCAGAGGCATTCATTCTATAAGCTACACCCCCAGCCCAATTTTATTTCTTATTTGGAAACAGGGTCTCGCTAGGTTGATGAGAGTCTCACTACTTGCTGAGGCTGTCCTTGAACCTGTGATCCTCCTGCCTTAGCCCCCCAAGTACTGGGATTACAGGGGTGCACCAACCATGCCCGGGTCCTCTGTTTTGTTCACTGCTATATCCCTAGGGCCTGGGACCATGCTGGTACACAGTAGGTGCTCAAGCAATACTTACTAAATGTGCAGGGGTGGAAAGAGGCTGAGCGAAGTGCATTAACTTGCCTAAAGTCACACAGCTGGCAAGGGAATGGCAGAGTGGGGTCTGAACCTTGTTTCCCCTCTACATCATGTTGGCTTTTTTCCCCCACCCCACTTCAGGACTCTGAGAGAGAAAGTATGTATAGCAGAGGAGAACCCAGTAGGTACAAAGTAGGAAAAGAGAGAAAGGAGGATAGAAGGGATCTTGGGACAGGATGTATGTATATGAGGGAGAGGGACAGTCTGGGAATGTGTCCTGGGACTTAATGGAGGCTTAATGGAGGAGGGGGTAATAGGAAAAATGTGTGTAAGGAGGACTGGAATGGGGGCGCAGAGCTCTCGCCTCAAATTGGGGGACAGGATCCTCAGACTGAGCAAATGTAGCAAAAGTCCTGAGGGAAGGGGCTTATATTTATTGATCACCTACTAAGCATTTTACATAGCTGTCTCATTTAATGCCCCTAACCCACAGTTGCAGGCACTCATACACCTGTTTTACAGATGAACCAACAGAGGCAAGGTTAAGTTACTTGCCCAAGGCTGTATAAGGAATTGAATCTGGGTTTGAGTTTCTGTGTTTCTAGTGGACTGAGTTGGGTGAGGGGTGTCTGAGGAGGAAGGAGGGGTCCTTTGGAAGTTTTGAGGCAGTGGAGAAGGGTTGTTCAGCAGGATTTTTTCTGGGAGATTTATGGATGAAGGGCAGATTCTCTGGACCTGAGGATCTAGGCATGGGAGGTATGGGGAGGCCAGAGGGAGCTTTTGTGGTCTTGTGGAGTCCCAAAGGGCCAGCTGTAAGCAGCATCCCAAGTTGCCAATTCTCACTCCTTCCCACTCTCCTCTCCCTGGCTTCTGTGAACCGGCAGATCCCTGGTTGCCCCTCTACTTCTCAGGCCCTGCTTCTGGCACCTCCTCTTCTTTCCATTGGTGCTCAGGGCCTGTGCTGAGCTTTTCCCTATTTCCCTTCTTCCCACCTAGTGATCTGCATTTACCCTCAGTGCTCCAAAATCCCCAGTTTACAACTCAAGGCCCGATACCTTTCCTGAGTTTCTAAAACTGATTGCTTTTAGCTATTTTTTATTTTATTTTGGCACTGGGGATTGAACCCAGGGGTGTTCTACCTTTGAGCAACACCCGCAGCCCTATTTTTTTTTAAATTTTGAAACAGGGTCTCACTAAGTTGCTGAGGGTCCCACTAAATTGCTGAGGCTGGCCTCGAACCTGCAATCCTCCTGTCTCAGCCTCTCAAGTACTAGGATTTCAGGTGTGCACCACAATACACAGCTCTTTTGCTTATTTAACCAACACTTTGGGAGTGCTTCTATTTATTTATTTATTTTGTGATACTGGAGATTGGACCCTGGGGGCCTCACACATACTAGTTAAGCACTGTACCACTGAACTATAACCCAATCCCTTCTCTTATTATTATTATTATTATTATTATTATTATTATTATTATTATTATTATGCAACTTAGTGAGGCTCTCAGCAACCTACTGAGACCTTGTTTCCAAATAAGACATAAAAAGAAAAAGAAAAAAGAAAAGAAAACCCTGCATGGGGATACCCTCCTAGAATTTCTCTCCATTTGCAATTATCTTCTTTATTAATTTGTTTACTTGTTATCATATAGGTTACACATGAGCAGGGAGCTTGGTCTGTTTTACTTACTGTTTTGTCCCTAGCACTTTAAGCAGTACCTGGCAAATGACAGGTTCTCAACGAATATGTATAGAATTGAGATTAAATTAAAATATATATGTAGTGGGGATGGAACCCAGGGGCATTCTGCCTCTGAACTGCACTCCCAGCCCCCCACCCTTTTTTGCAGAACTGGGGATTGAACCCAGGGGCATTCTACCTCTGAGCTACATCCCCAGCCCTATTTTTTATTCTTTATTTTGAAACAGGGCTTCACTAAATTGTGGAGGGTCTCACTAAGTAGCTGAGGCTGGCTGCAAACCTGTGATCCTACTGTCTCAACCTCCCAAGTACTGGGATTACAAGCGTGTGCCACCATGCCTGGCTCACCTCCATCCCTTTTTATTTTGAAACAGGGTCTCATTAAGTTGTGGAGGGTCTTGTTACGTTGCTGAGGCTGGCCTTGAACCTTACTTTGTGTGTGTGCGTGTATGTGTGTGGTGCTGAGGACTGAACCCAGGGCATTCAACCTCTGAGCCACACCTCCAGCCCTATTGTATTTTTTATTCTTTTTTTTTTTTTTGCGGTACTGGGGATGGAACCCAGGGGCATTCTACCTCCGAGCTACATCCCAAGCCCTATTTTTTATTCTTTCTTTCTTTCTTTATTTTTTGCGGTACTGGGGATTGAACCCAGGGGCATTCTACCTCCGAGCTATACCCCCAGCCCTATTTTTTATTCTTTATTTTGAAACAGGGTCTCACTGAGTTGCGGAGTGCCTCACTAGGTAGCTGAGGCTGGCCGCGAACCCGGATCCTCCGGTCTCAGCCTCCCGAATGCTGGGATTACAAGCGTGCGCCACTACGCCACCATGCCCGGCTATTCTTTATTTTGAAACAGGGTCTCACTAAGTTTCGGAATGTCTCACCAGGTAGCTGAGGCTGGCCTTGAACCTGGATCCTCCAGTCTCAGCCTCCCAAATGCTGGGATTACAAGCGTGTGCCACCACGCCCAGCTTCTATTTTTTAATTTTGAAACACTGTCTCGCTATGTTGCTGAGGGTCTTGCTAAGTGGCTGAGACTATCTTGAACCTGTGATCCTTCTGTCTCAGCCTCCTAAGTACTAGGATTACAGGCATGCACCACCATGCCTGGCTTGAACCTTACTTTTTTTTTTTTTTTCAGTATTGGGGATTGAACCCAGGGGCATTGTACCTCTGAGCTATACCCTCAGCCCTATTTTTATTCTTTATTTTAAACAGGGTCACACTAACTTGCAGAGGGCCTCACTAAGTAGCTGAGGCTGGGGACAAACCTGTGATACTCCTATCTCAGTCTCCCCAAGTACTAGGATTACAAGCGTTCGCCACCATGCCCGACTCAAACCTTATTTTTGAATTGTGTGTGTGTGTGTGTGTGTGTGTGTTTTACTGGCAAGTGGACCCAGGGGCATTCTATCTCTGAGCTACAGCCCTAGCCCTTTTTTATCTTATTTTATTTATTTATTTTATAGTACTGGGGATTGAACTCAAGGGCATTTTAACTCTGAGCTACACCTCCAGCCCTATTTTAATTAATTTATTATTATTATTATTATTATTATTATTATTATTATTATTATTGTCATGTGGAACTGGGGATTGAACCCTGGAGCATTCTACCTCCGAGCTATACCCTCAGTCCTATTTTTTTATTTTTTATTTTGAAACAGGGTCTCACTAAATTGCGAACAGTATTACTAAGTAGCTGAGGCTGGCCACAAACCTGCAATCCTCGTTTCAGCCTTCCAAGTACTGGGATTACAAGCATGTGTCACCATGCCCAGCTTTATTTTTATTCTTGAAAAAGGGTCTCCCTAGGTTGGTGAGAGTTTCACTGCTCACTGAGGCTGTCCTCGAACCTGCAAATCTTCCCTTCTTAGCCTCCCATGTACTGGGATTACAGGCATGCACCACCATGCCCAGCTTATTATTATTATTATTTTTGAAACAGAGTCTCTCTAAGTTGCTGAGGGTTTTGCTAAGTTGCTGAAGCTGACCTCGAACCTTACTTTTGAATTGTGTATGTGTGTGTGTGTGTGTGTGTGTGTGTGTGTGTGTGTGTGTGTTACTGGTAATTGAACCCGGGGCATTCTATCTCTAAGCTACATTCCCAGCCCTTTTTACTTTTTATTTTGAAACAGGGTCTTGCTAAGTTGCTGAGGGTCTTGCTATGTTGCTGAGGCTGTCCTCGAACCTGGGATTCTTCTGTCTCAGCCTCCCAAGCATTGGGATTATAGGTGTGCGCCACCACGTCCAGCTGTTTCAAGCTGAACCAGGGGCATTCTACCTCTGAGCTACATTCCCAGCCCTATTTTATTTTTTCTCTTGAAACAGGGTCTCACTAAGTTGTGGAGAGCCTCGCTGTAAGTTCCTGAGGCTAGTGGCGAACCTGCGATCCTCTTGCCTCAGCCTTCTAAGTACTGGGATGACAGGTGTGCGCCACCATGCTGGGCTCAGTTTTGAATCTTTATTGCCTCTCTCCTACCCCTTCCCTTCACTAGAACAGAGCCAGAGGGCGACAGCCTGCATCTGTCTTGATTACCACAAGGCTCTAGACCAGAAGAGTGCCAGGTACACAGCAGGTGCTCAGTGCATGGACAGTGATCTCAGTGGTTGTGGCCTCTTGAGGTGGGGCTGGATGGGGGATACGGGGAAGAAGGTATTGGCCAGTCCCACCCCACTCCTGCCTCCCCTAGATCTGTTGGATCCCGGGGCTGGGCCACACCTGAAGGGATACTCGAATTCGACCTCGATGCTGAGGTCGCTCTGGGTCTTGTTGGCACACTCCACGCTCAGCCGGAGCTCCCCGTTGTAGCTGCCGCATGTGGCGAAGGCGAAGATGGCAAAGACCTTGGGTAGCAGGATGGGCATGGTCACAGGGAGCTCATGTGCATGTGCGGGGGGCCCTCGTCTGGACAGATCGGGGGCCCAGCACGGGCAGCAGCAGATGGAGAGTGTCCACCCCCACCCCCTAATCAGGGCTCATAGATCCAAGTACAAGCTGATTACCGGGGTGTGGCTGTCTCTTCCTGTTTCTCCCTCTCCCCGGGCTTCTCTGTGTCTCTACCCCTCTGCTCTCTCTCACCTCCCTCCTCCTCTCGCTGTCTATTTTTCTCTGTGTATCTCACTGTGTCTATTTCTCTCGGTATCTCTGTCCGCTTCTCTATGTGTCTGTCTCTCTCCTCTATGTCTCTGATTCATCTCTAGGTTTCTCTTTTTTCTGTCTCTCTCTATGTCAGTGTCTTTCTGTTTCTTGGTCTGTCTGTCTCCCTGTTCTCTTTCTCATGAGGTCTCTGGATGGTTTTCTTTTTGTCTCCCTTGTGCCTCTTTTTGTCTTTTCTGAGTGTTGGTTTCTTTTTCTCTGAACATCTCTCTGTCTCTTTCTGTCCTTTATCCCGTTTTCCTTCCTCTCTCCTGCTGTCCGTTTCCCTTTGCATCTCTGTTGTCTGTGCATCTTTGACTCCCTATTCATCGTCTATCTCTCTCTCTTCTCTCACATCTGTCTTTTTTTCTCAGCACTTGCATCTCTGTCTCCACTGTTCCTTGTCTCTTGCTCTCCCATCTCCTCACAGTCTCTGGGCTTCTCTGGCTTTGCATCTCTCCCCAGCAATCAGGCTCCACCTCCCCGCCCCTCCCTCACCTCAAGAGAAGAGGTAGGACGTCACAATCTGCCACTTCACAACGGGGGTACCCTCAATCTTGTGTGACGTCAGGGCCCATTGGTTTTCTGGCCTCAAACCCCAGGGGACCTCTCCCTGCAGCCCAATTCTCATGCCCCCTTTCACCCCCCCATCTGTTCCTTGCTCCCATCCCTCCTCCACCCCTGCTCTTCTGGACCCCACTACCTCCCTCTCTCCCTGCACTGCCCCCCACGATCCAGACCACACTTACCCATTGCAGCACCTTCACAAAGCCAAGGGGCTCCTTGACCACCCGGAACTGACCCCCAGCCACCAGCTGAAGAAAGAAACAGCGGGGAGGGGGTGGGGTTGTGGGGAATAGAAAGGGAGGTGAGGGGCAAGGCTGCCAGACGGTGACCCCTGGGGATGAAGCATGTGACCTCCGGGAGGGGGGGCGTTTGGAGAGGGAGTGAGGAGAAAGTGACACCTTGGGGAGAGTTTGAGCACCGGGGTCTCAGAGAGAAGACACCCCCATCCCCTGGGGTTGAGGTTTAATGGAGAGATCTGGGGTAATGGTGAATCGGATGGCAGAGGAGGTCAGGGGTGAGAAGATGGGGTCGGGTCTGGACTAGTTCGGGAAGGAAGGTCTGAAATCCTTAATGGAGAATTAGGGAAGAAGGTCGATGGAGAGAGTGAGGAAGGAGTCGGGGTTCATTAGGGTGGGGGAGGGGGTCTTGAGTGGCGAAGGTGAGTCATAACGGGGCGGGAGACTGGAATGGGGGAGGGGTCTGCAGCGGTAAAGGTGAGTCAGATGAGGGGATCTGAGGGTTGGGGATGGGGAGGGGTCGGTACTGGTGAGGGAGGGGGCGAGGTTTCAAGGTGGCGAAGCAGAGTGAGATGGCGGAGGGTGTCTGGACTGATTAAGGTGGGGGAGAGCTGGGACATGGAACTGGATAAGTGTTGAGGGACAGGAGGCTGAAGGGTTTGAGAAGCAAGAATCGGATCGTCCCCCTAGGTCTGCTCTGGGGGAAGGAGTGGTCATCTACCGGGGTGCAGTCTCTTTGGGAGGGGCGGGTGCCAGCCCTCCCCCACCCCACCCCCACACCTTCTGTCGCTCTATTTCCTAGCTCATCCGCAGCCCCCCTTCAGTCTTCCTTCCACTCTCCCCTTCCCTCGCCTCCTCCTCTCCCCCCAGTCTCGAGACCCCTCATGCTTCCCTCGAGGTCACCAGTAATGATCCGGGCGGCTGGCTGCCCCCGCTGCGGCAGTGAGGACGGCCCTCGATGCGGCAAAGAGCGCACTCTTTTTCTCCACCTCCCCCGTCCTCCCCTCGCCTGCCGCAGACCCCCAGCCCCAGCCTTGGGGACCCGGTCTCTGTTGTCAGGACCCTGGCCACCACCTTTAGGAGTCGGGAGGCCCAAGCGACCCGGGCCCGGAGGCCGGGGTTCGGTAGGCTCTGTCCGCGGTGCTGGAGCGCGTACCTGATTCACCACGTCCATGTCTGCCAGCAGCAGCATCAGCAATGCAGGGGGCGGGAGGTGCCTGCTAGCAAGGGCGGGCGCGGGGCGCGGCGGGGGCGGCGCGCGATCGTCGGAACAGCCCAGGCGGCGGCAGCCCCGCCTCTCGCGCCCCCGCCTCGCACGCCGCTCGAGCCTGCGCACAACGGCCCATTCCCTCGGCTTGCTGCCGCCATTCCAGCTCTAAGGCTGGAGCCGGGAGAGAATACTAGGCACTTCATTTTTCTCTGAAAACACAGCTAGGGGTTTAGGGAGAGGGGGTCCGCTCAATCCTACAGTATGACATTTTACCCAACGCTTTTCTGTGTTCGTTAAATGTGTTCACCCCTTTAATCCCTACGTAGTGGGGACTATTAGACCTGTTTTTACACATGAAGAAAATGAGTCCCCAGAGAGGTTAAGTGACTTGCACAAGGTCACCCAGCTAGTAATTGGCAGTGCTCAGAGTCTGCAGTTTAGACATAGTTCAAGGTCTTGAAGGTTCCATTTTCAAAGTCTGCATTTTAAATACAATAAAAAAAACCCCTCTCCCCCCAACCATCTCCCCTATTTTTCTCTTCCTCTTGGTCAAATTCTTGCTTACTCCAACCAACTCTGTATTTTCCATTCTATTTATTCTGTGTGTGTGTGTGTGTGTGTGTGTGTGTGTGTGTGTGTGTGTGACCAGGGATTGAACCCAGAAGCATTCTACCTTCGAGTCCCCCGCCCCCAGCCCTTTTTTTATTTTTTGTTGTGAAACAGGATCTTTCTAGGTTGCTGAGAGTCTCACTAAATTGCTGAGGCTGCTCTCGAACCTGTGATCCCCTCCGTGTTAGCCTCCCAAGTACTGGGATTACAGGCGTGCCTCAGCCTTCTCTTAATTGGACTACCCCTCCATGCTACTTAAAGTAGGCCTATCAAGGTCAGTTGTGATTTCCATGTTGCAAAATCTAATGGATGAACTAGCTGGGGCTTAATATGCTGAACATCACCCACACTAAGAGAAATGCATACAGAAATTAGTAAAACAGAAGCCATGTGTGGTTTAGCAGGCCTGTAATCCCAGTATTTGGGAGGCTAAAACAGGAGGATTGCAGGTTCCAGACTAGCGTCACCAACCTGATTCAAAAACAAAAAATAAAAAGGGCTGGGGGTGTAGCTTGGAGGTTGAAAGCCCCTGGGTTAAATTCCCAATACCCCTCTCCCAAATTACTAAAATACAAAGTGCTAACCCATCATCAGTATACCATTTTACACATCTATAAAGATACTTGATAACTGGTTGCCTCAAGAGGAAAAGAAAATTTCAATTTATGCCTCTTTGTATCTTTTGGATTTTGAAACATCTGAATGTATGCATTTATTTATTTAGCAGTTCTGGAAATGGAAACCAGGGGTGGTTTACCTCCTAGCTACACTCCCAGCCCTTTATATATATATTTATTTATTTTTGTGGTACTAGGGATTGAGCACAGAGGCGTTCTACCTCTGAGCTACACCCAGCCCTTTTGTGTGTGTGTGGTCCTGAGGATTGAATCCAGGCATACTGCACCTCTGAGCTATACCCCCTAGCCCTATCTTATGTTTTATTTTGAAACAGAGTCTTGCTAAATTGCTGAAGCTGACTTTGAACCTGGGATCCTCCTGTCTCAGTCTCCCAAGTACTGGGATTACAGGCATGAACCACCATGCCTAGCTCCCATTCCTTCTTATATTTATTTATATTTGAAACAGGGTCTTGCCAGATGGCTAAAAGTCTTGCTAAATTGCTGAGGCTGGTCTCAAACCTGTGATCCTCCTGTCTTAGCCTCCCCAATACTGGGATTACAGGGGTGTGCCATCATACCTGGTGGCTGAGGAATTTTACATGATTTCTCTCATTGAACCTAAATGACACTCCTGTAGTAGTTTTGAATATATATATATAGTGTTATAAATATGTATAATTTTTTGTGTGTGGTACTGAAGATTGAATCCAGGGGCATTCTACCTCTGAGCTACATACCCAGCCCTTTTTATTTTTTGTTTTGAGACAGGGTCTCCCTAGGTTGTTGAGACTCTTGCTAAATTGCTGAGGGTGGCTTTGAACCTGTGATTCTCCTGTCTCAGCCTCTTGAGTACTATTTTTAATTTTGAAACAGGGCTTCACTAAGTTGCTCAGGGCGCTCACTAAATTGCTGAGGCTCACCTCGAACTTGCCATTATCCTGTCTCAGCCTGCCAAGTGCTGGGATGACAGGTGTGCATCACACGCCTGGCATTTTTTTTTCAGTACTGGGGATTGAACCCAGGGACATTCTACCTCTGAGCTACACCTCCAGCTCTATTTTTTTTGGGGGGGCGTAATGGGGATTGACTCAGGGGCATTCTACCTCCAAGCTACATCCCCAGCCCTATTTTTTATTCTTTATTTTGAAACAGGGTCACACTAAGTTGCAGAGTGCCTCAGTAGGTAGCTGAGGTTGGCCTCGAACCCCGATCCTCTGGTCTCAGCCTCTCAAATGCTAGGATTACAAACATGCACCACCACGCCCACCTCTCCAGCCCTATTTTAAATTCTTTATTTTGAAATAGGGTCTCACTAAGTTGTAGATGGCCTCAGTAAGTAGCTGAGGCTACCCAAGAACCTGTGATTCTCTTGTCTCAGCCTCCCAAGTACCGGGATTACAAGTGAGTGCCACCATGCCTGGCTCATACTTTTTTTTTATGGCACTGAGGAGTGAACCCAGAGGCATTCTACCTCTGAGCTACACCCCCAGCACTATTTTTTTTAATTTGGAAACAGGGTCTCACTAAATTGAGGAGGGCTATGCTAAGTTGCTGAGGCTGGCTGTGAACCTGGTATCCTCCTGTCTCAGCTTCACAAGTACTAGAATTACAAGCATGTGCCATGATCCTGACTGGCATAATTATTTTTAAAACACACAGGCGGGCACGGTGGCACATGCTTGTAATCCCAGTACTTGGGAGGTTGAGACAGGAGGATCCAGGTTCACAGCCAGCCTCAGCTACTTAGTGAGACCTTGTTTCAAAATAAAGAATAAAAAATAGGTCTGGGGGTATAGCTTAGAAGTAGAATGTCAAGCCGGGCGTGGTGGCGCACACTTGTAATCCCAGCATTCGAGAGGCTGAGACCGGAGGATCCGGGTTCGTGGCCAGCCTCAGCTACCTAGTGAGGCACTCCGCAACTTAGTGAGACTCGGTTTCAAAATAAAGAATAAAAAATAGGGCTGGGGGTATAGCTCAGGGGTAGAATGCCCCTGAGTTCAATCCCCAGTACCGCAAAACAAACAAAAAAAGAAGTAGAATGTCCCTGGGTTCAATCCCCAGTACCGCAAAACAAACAAACAAAAAAACACAAATCACACCAATATGTAATAGATATTTCCCAGTTGCCTTATCGAGGGAAATAGTATATAGAACGGGTTAGGTTTTGGCATTCAGCTGCTTGAGTTTGAATCCTATCTTTAATAATTTATTCCACTTTGACTCTGGACATGTAAAAAGGTTTGAAATGGTACATATAGGATTGTTGTACCAATTAAACAAGATAATCACTGTAATCCACTTAGCACAGAGCCCAAGAAATGGTTCATTTTATCTCCTTCATTTCTCTGGAATCCACTCACTTCTCACCATCTCCTCTGTCACCGCCCCTGGCTAAGGCGACCATCATTTCTGCCAATTTTAGCATCTCCAGTCTCTTCCCCCACCCTTCTGTTTTCAGCACAGCCATGGGAGCATCTATTTAAAATGCAAAGTTAACTATGTCACTACCCTACTCGAGTCCCTCCCATAGCTCCCCATGCTCTTAGAAAAAAATCCCTCAACTTGGGGCTTGGCATTCAAGACTCAGGAGAATCTGGCCTCAGGTGGCCTCTCCCACTTTATCCCTCAGCCTCCTGGACCCTTCAGCTCTCTGTGCCCCGCCCGTGGCTCACTAGCCCACCATGCACCAATCCAACCACTTCAGTGTTTGTCTCAAGGCCTAGTACAACTCTCTGTTTGGAGTCCCAGACTCCTAATTCTGGATGCCTCCAAATTTTAGTCCTGGCTTGACTGACACAAATGATACAAATAAGAAGGGCCTGCTCTGAGAGTGAGGACACCTAATCCAGAGCCTCCCCAGGGGGGGCCCTGTCCTGCACCATTCTCTAGGACACCTCAGTGCCTTTGGAGTGGATCGGACTTCCGCTTTGGATAAGCCTTGTCACTGTCTAAGCCAGCTCATTTTGCCCAGGGGGATACCCAGCATGGGCACCTGGCACACGGTAAATGCCTATTAAGTCTTTCCAGGATGAAGGAGATCCCAACGCTGGGGCAATGAGTAAAGATGGAGCAGGAAGCAGAAAGAGAAAGAGGAGCTTGGGTATCTGTGTGGGAAGAGAGTGGGCAACTCTTAAGAGGCTTCAAGAAGTCCAGAGGGGCCCTGAGTGGGTTCCCTGGGGCTGGAAGGACCACCCTTTGCTGTCACCTACATTTTTTTTGTACTAAGGATGGAACCCAGGGGTTCCTCCAAGCTATACCCCAACCCCATTTTATTTTCATTTTGAAACAGGGTCTTGCTAAGTTGCTGACGGTCTCCTTAAATTTCTGAGGCTGGCCTTGAGCCTGTGATCTTTCTGTCTCAGCCTCCCAAGTACAGGTTGCACTACCCTGTCCAGCTTCTCACCTACATCTTCTTTTTTTTTTTTTTTTTTTTTTTTTTTTTTTTTTTTTTTTGCGGTACTGGGGATTGAACCCAGGGGCATTCTACCTCCGAGCTATACCCCCAGCCCTATTTTTTGTTCTTTATTTTGAAACTGAGTCTCACCAAGTTGCGGAGTGCCTCACTAGGTAGCTGAGGCTGGCCGCGAACCCGGATCCTCTGGTCTCAGCCTCCCGAATGCTGGGATTACAAGCGTGCGCCACCACGCCCGGCTTCTCACCTACATCTTCTAAAGTGGATTTAGGTTTTCTTCTCTTTCTTGGGCAGAAGGTGGGAGGTGCATGTGATCCCAATTTGACCTCCCTGATGCCATCAGGGGACCCCTGTGCCTAAGAAACATCACATACCAGGCCAACTCCAACCTCCAGGTCTTCTCAGTGGCAGGACTCTCCTATGGATTTCCTTATCCTTTCCTTCTCATCTGTCTGTCCTTCCTCAGTCTGACCTGACTGACCCCTTGTGGAATCTCTAACACCTGATCCCAAGCACCCCTCCTCCTCTCTCTCCCCCTTTATCCATCTCTGCCCAGTGCCCTCCTCCTCCTCCTCCCCCGCCACCTCCACTCTGTCTCCAGCTTTTTTTGGCTACAGTCTCTCTTCCTCCTCCTCCCTCCTTCCCTGACGCTGAATAATCAGGCCTAGCTGTCCTGGTTTCTGGAAATACCCGTGTGTGGGCAGTGGCTCAGGGATGGAACCAGGAACAAATGGATGGATGGATGGAGGCCTCTGGGCAGCCCCCAGCGCAAAGACAGCACAATCCGGCAGTGTGTGGTCCGCGCCTGTCTCCCCGTGGGGAGAGGGGAGCAGGAGATTTATTGAGCCATGGGGGAGGGGTGGGAATTCAGAGGGCATGGACACAGGCCATCTCATCTCCCAGGTCCTCCTCATCGAAGCGGGAGAGGATAGACTCCTCGTCACTGTACAGTGAGCTGGTCCCCTGAGCCAGCAGGTCACTAGCGGCACTGTCCATCTCATCTAGTGTCAGGCGACACGCATCTGCAATCTCTTTCTTGGCCAGGGCCACAAAGTGTGGATCTCGGGCAAAGAGACCCAGGCCCTCGGAGATGAGCACCTGGGAACACAGGTGGGATCAGCGTGACAGTGTGCAGAGAGCAGTCAGTGTGGATAAACGATGTGCTCACTAGGGGGTCGGGGAAGCCAGTGGGGGACAGTGGTGTGTGCATTATGCCAAGGAGAGGGATAAGTACATGTACAACACAGAGTCTAGGGACCCCTTGCCCCTCCCCCCAGCTCCCACCTTATCCCCTTCTCCCGCCACCCTTGCCTACTCCCCTCTGTGCACTTACAGCCTCTACCAAACTGTCCGCACTGCCCCTCTTGCCGTGGCCGGGATTCGAGTGTGTTCCAGGCACATGCAGACACGTGAAGGTGCGCAGTGGCCCGCCAGGCTTGCCCAGGTATCCCTCCCCTGCTGCGCCCTCCTCCACCAGCAGCAGGGGGGCGTATAGGAGCCGACCCCTCTGAGGAGGGGTGGCCCAGGAGCCCTGGGCCAGAATAAACAACATAGGGGCAGGGATTAATGGGTGGGTGTGAGGGTCGAGGACGCACTCCTGTGAGTCCTGTCTCTCTCCCCTAATGCAAAGCTGGAGTCCGACCAAATGGATGTTAATCAGACTTGAGTTTATTTATTTATTTATTCGTGGTGCTAGGGGTAGAACTCAGGGCCTGGAGCATGCTTGAGTTGATGTCAGAAAATAGAAGGCCTGAGTCGTCGTCGTTGTTGTTATTATTATTATTATTTGGTCTTGGGGATTGAACCCAGGGGCATTCTACCTCTGAGCTACACCTCCAGCTATTTTTTAATTTTTTATTTTATTTGGAAACAGAGTCTCACTAATTGCTGAGGCTTGACTCAAACCTACGATCCTCCTGCCCCAGCTTCCCAAATACTGGAATTATAGGCCTGCATCACCATACCTGGTTACTTTTTATTATTTATTATTTTCTTTTGCTACTGAGGAATTGAACCCAGGGGCATTCTACCTCCAATCTCTAAACCCAGCCTTTTTGTTTTATTTTAATTCTATTTTGAAACAGCATCCCACTAAGGTACCATGGCTGTCCTTGAACTTGCAATCTCCCTGTCTCAGCTTGCTAAGTACTGGGATTACAGGTGTGTACCACTGCACCCAACAGAAGGCTTGGGTTTATTTTTTTATTTTTCTTTTTTGTGGTACTGGAGATTGAACCCAGGGGCATTCTACCTCTGAGCTACACCCCCAGCCCTGTTTTTTATTCTTTATTTTGAAACAGGGTCTCACTAAGTTGCGGAGGGCCTTACTAAGTAGCTGAGGCTGGCCACGAACCTGCGATCCTCTTGTCTCAGCCTCCCAAGTACTGGTATTACAAGTGTGCACCACCACACCTGGCTGAAGGCTTGAGTTTAAATGCCATGTCTGCTCCTTACTAGCTATGTGAATCTTGAATGACTAAACTTCTCTGGGCCACAATTTCCTCATCTGTAAACTGGGGGTAGTAACACCCACCTCATAAACACGTTCTTTCAACTGTGTCCTGCTCTTCAGAAGGACCTGATATGTAGTATGTTTGAGAAGTTCCCCCCGGGCTGCTCCCACCCTTGCAGACCCCAGCACCCCCGCCTCACCTGAGCCCTGCTGGGCCCTGAGTTTCGCCCACGATGGTAGGTTCCTGGGATAGGTAAGTCTTCACAGCTCCCCTGGCGCTGCAGACACTGGATTGTGAAGGAGGGCTTCCGACCTGGGGCAAAAAATTATGGCAGTGTCTCCCCAACTCTATGTTCCACAGCCCTGGGGGTGGGGGCTCCTAGGGCTCATCCCTGCTCCCACCTGCAGGCGTGGGCGGCAGCAGACGTCGGCGTGGTGCATGGTGTCCATTTATGTATCTCTGGGGTCCGTGAGGTGGCAAAAGGGCCGGGCGAGGGAGAGTCTCTGTCTGCTCATCCAGGTAGGACAGCCTGTGAAAAAGGGAGAGCTGGGGGTGAACCCAGGTCTGGGATTTGAGTCAGGGTGCCAACAGTTACCCCCTGCCCACGGCTCATGAGTCCATCCTATGTAGCATGGCCAGTATACCGATCGGAGACTTCCTCTTCTTCATCCTGCTTCTCGTGCTCTTTAGTTCCCTTGGCCTGAGAACTCCCTTCTTCTGGGATGGTGAACATGAGGGCCCCAGAGCTTCTCCTGGGGAAAGCAAGGCACATTAGGCAGACCGGATCTCCCCGCACCATTTGTGGCCCTAGGTTCCTGGTTCCTATCACCCCATGCTCCATCCCCTACACAAACACTGAACTTAATTTTTTTGTGTGGTACTGGGGGTTGAACCCAGGACTGTTTTCCCTCCAAGCTAGGGCCCTAACTCTGTGTGTGTGTGTGTGTGTGTGTGTGTGTGTGTGTGTGTGTGGTGTCACCCCAGCCCTATTTTATTTTTGTTTGGAAACAGATTCTCACTAAGTTGCTGAGAGCCTTACAAAGTTATTGAGGCTGGTTGTGAACCTGTGATTCTCCTGTCTCAGCCTCCCACGTATTGAGAATATAGGTGTGTGCCACCATATCTGGCTTCCCAGCCCTTTTTAAATTTTTAATTTTTTGGTACTGGAGACTGAACCCAGGGGCATTCTACCTCAGTACTGAAAAAAAAAAGATATACTCCAGCTCTATTTTATTTATTTATTTATTTATTTATTTATTTATTTATTTATTTATTTATTTATTTCTTGTGGTACTGGGGACTGAACTCAGGGCATTCTACCTCCAAGCTTTACCCCCAGCCCTATTTTTTATTCTTTATTTTGAAACCGAGTCTCACTAAGTTGCAGAGTGTCTCACTAGGTAGCTGAGGCTGGCCGAGAACCTGGATCCTCCAGTCTCAGCCTCCCGAATGCTGGGATTACAAGCGTGCGCCACCACGCCTGGCTCCAGTCCTATTTTTTATTCTTTATTTTGAAATAGGGTTTCACTAAGTTGCAGAGGGCCTCACTAAGTAGCTGAGGCTGGCTGTGAACCTGTGATCCTCTTGTCTCTGCCTCCCAAGTACTGGGATTACAAGAGTATGCCACCATGCCCGGCTCCTATTTTATTTTTATTTTGTTTTTGTATCTATTTATTTTGAAACAGGGGCTCACTAAGTTACTGAGGGTCTTGATAAGTTGCTGAGGCTGGCCTGAAACCTTCCATCCTCCTGTCAAAACCTCCCAAGTACTGTGATTACAGATGTGTGTCACTATGTCTGGCTCCATTCTTTTTAATCTATTTTTCATTATTTATTGGTACTGAGGATTGAATAATACAGGGGCATTCTACCATTGTGCTGCACCCACCCCAGTCCTTTTTGTTTTATTCTATCATCTATCTATCTATCTATCTATCTATCTATCTATCTATCACTTATTTTTTCGGTACTGGACATTGAAGCCAGGGGTATTCTACCACCAAGCCACACCTCCAGTCCTATTTTTTATTCTTTTTGTTTGTTTGGTATTGGGGATCAAACCTACAGGTATTCTACCTTTAAGCTACACTCCTAGCCCAATTTTATTTCTTTATTTGGAAACAGGGTCTCACTAGGTTGTTTTTTTTTTTTGGCGGTACTGGGGATTGAACTCAGGGGCATTCTACCTTCGAGCTATACCCCCAGCCCTATTTTTTATTCTTTATTTTGAAACCAAGTCTCACTAAGTTGCGGAGTGCCTCACTAGGTAGCTGAGGCTGGCCTCGAACTCGGATCCTCCGGTCTCAGCCTCCCGAATGCTGGGATTACAAGCATGTGCCACCACACCTGGCTCCTCACTAGGTTTCTGAGAGCCTCGCTACATTGCTGTCTCAGCCTCCCAAGTACTGGGATTACAAGCATGTGCCACCATGCCCGACTTTATTCTTTATTTTGAAACAAGGTCTCACTAAGTTGAAGAGGACCTCACTAAGTAGCTGAGGCTGGCCGAGAACCTGTGATTCTCCTGTCTCAGTCTTCCAAGTACTGGGATTACAAGCATGCGCCACTACACCCAGCTTTGATTTATTTATTTTTGTAGTACTGATAATTGAACCCAGGGGCATTCTATCTCTGAAGTACACTCCCAGCCCTATTTTATTTTATTTTTTTAAATTTTGAAACAGGGTCTCACTATTTCTTTCTTTCTTTTCTTTTTTGCGGTACTGGGGATTGAACCCAGGAGCATTCTACTTCCTAGCTACAACCCCAGCCCTATTTTTTTTATTCTTTAGTTTGAAACATGGTCTCACTAAGTTGTGGAGGGTCTCACTAAGTAGCTGAGGCTGGCCGCAAACTCGGATCCTCCTGTCTCAGCCTCCCAAGTACTGGGATTACAAGCGTGTGACACCATACCCGGCTCCTCACTGTTTCTTTTAATTTTAATTTTGTAGTACTAGGGATTGAACCCAGTGCATTCTACCTCTGAACTGCACCCCCAGCCCTATTTTTTATTCCTTATTTTGAAACAGGGTCTCACTAAGTTGCAGAGAGCTTCACTAAGTGGCTGAGGCTGGCCTCGAACCTGCGATCCTCCTGTCTCAGCCTCCGAAGTATTGGGATTACAAGAGTGCACCATCACACCTGGTTCTCTTACTAAGTTTCTGAGGCTGTCCTCCAACCTGCCAGCCTGTCCTCCTGTCTCAGCCTCCCAAGTACTTGGATTACAGTCGTGTGCCACCATGCCTGGCTCCTTTTTATTTTTAAATTTTGAAACAGAGTCTCACTAAATTGCTGAGGCTGCCCTTGAACCTGTGATCCTTCTGTCTCACCCTCCTGAGTACTAATATTATAGGTGTGTGTCACTGTGCCCAGCTCCTCCTTCTTCCCCTCTTCCTTCTTGTGTAATGGTCATTGAACTCAGGGCCTAGGTATGTCCCACTGTGCCTGGCTGCTCCTCCTTCTTCTCCTTCTACTCCTTCTTTTCTTCACTGGATGTTGAACTCAGGGCCCTGCACATACTAGGCAAGTGTTCTACCACTGACCCACACCCTAGCCCTTTTCAAAAGATTTTATTTTGAGACAGCATTTCCGTAAGTTGTCCAGGCTGGCCTTGAACTTGCATTCCTCTTGCCTCAGCCTTCCAAGGAGCTGGGAGTGGCATGTGCCACCAGGGCTGACTGTATTATTCATTATCAAGTGAACACAAGCTTACTTTTAATGCATATTCATCGCATTAGAAGGACTCAAAGTTTCAAAGAATAATCAAAGTTGGCCCGTTGAAGAGTCAGCTTCAACATGAGAACTAGGGGGTGTGTTAGGGGGAGTAGAAGTAGAAACCGGGCACTTGACGTGTATGACATCATTTCATCTTTCTGCTAATCCCATGTAGCAGGTGCCGTTATCATCTCCATTTTACAGGTGAGGAATTCAGGGTCACAGAAATTAAATAACTAGCCCAAGTTCACTTAGCCAGTGGGAGAACCAGGATTTGAAGTTAAATCCATTTAGATACACATCATGTGCTTTTTTTTTCTTTTTTCTTTTTTTTTTTAAGCTACATCCCTAGTCTTTTTATTTTTTTTATTTTGAAACAGGGTCTCACTAAGTTGCTGAGGGCCTCACTAAGTTCCTGAGGTTGTCCTCAAAACTGTGATCCTCCTGCCTCAGCCTCACAAGTACTGGGACTATAGGCGCTGACTCACATCAAGTGTATTTTGCATTAAATGTTTGCATTGCTTTTCTCATATGACTCTCTTGTTACCCACTATCCCCACCTGATCCCTTGAAACACTTCTATTCATACCAAGTTTCCACTCAAAAGTCTCTGGATCCTCTTCCCACGGCCTGGGATACATGGTCTAGCCCCTACCTTCCCTCAAACCCTTCCCCCCAGGCATTTGACCCTACCTTTGGGTGTGGGATCCAGCCTGTGGCACACTGGGCTGTCTGGAGTTGGGGGCCCCTCCATCATCATCACTGGGCCCAGGGGAGAGTGAATCTGGGAGTCTGTCCCCAACAGGCAGAGACACAGAAATCCTGGAGCTTCGGCGGGATGGGGACTGGGAGCTCAGGGGGGCCTGTAAAAAGTCACAAGACTGAATGTTGTATCAGTGTTACAACTAATACCTTGGTCATATGGTGTGTTTCCCTCACTGGTCCAAGAGTTCCCCAGGTGCTGAATCTGGTTGCTGCCTTCCAACTGCTGATGGTAGGTATTGAATGAAGATTTTTCCAGTATGGAGGTGCCCCAGAAAAGTGTTAAAGTCATTCAGGGGATTGAGGGAGTATTATTTTATTTTATTTTTGTGATACTGGGGATTAAACACAGGAGCACAATATCCCTGAACTATATACCTCCAGCCCTATTTTTTTTAATTTTTATTTTTTTTGCGGTACTGGGGATTGAACTCAGGGGCATTCTACCTCCGAGCTATACCCCCAGCCCTATTTTTTTATTCTTTATTTTGAAACCGAGTCTCACTAAGTTGCGGAGTGCCTCACTAGATAGCTGAGGCTGGCGGCGAACCCAGATCCTCCGGTCTCAGCCTCCCGAATGCTGGGATTACAAGCGTGCGCCACCACGCCCGGCTTCCAGCCCTATTTTATAATAGTCTAGCTAAGTTGCTGAGGCTAGCCTCTAACCTGCTATCCTCCTGTCTCAGCCTCTCAAGTACTGGAATTTTTTTTTTGGTACTGGTGATTGAACCCAGGGCCTACTACCTCTCAGCTACACCCCCAGCCCTATTTTATTTTTTATTTTGAAGTAGGTTCTCACTGAGTTGCTGAGAGTCTTGCTAAGTTGCTGAGGCCATCCTTGAACCTGTGATCTTCCTGTTTCAGCATCTCAAGTAGTGTGAATACAGGCATGAACCACTATGCCCAGATCCAAGCACTGGAATTATAGAGGTGTACCACTGAGCCTGGCTGAGGAAGTATTTTATTATTATTATTATTATTATTATTATTATTATTATTATTATTATTCCTCCTCCTCCTCCTCCTCCTCTTTCTCCTTCTTTACTGGGAATTGAACACAGGGGCATTTTACCTCTGAGCAAAACCACCAGCCCTTTTAATTTTGTAAAATTAAATTACTTGTAATCCTCCTGTTTCAGTCATCCAAGTACTGGGATTACAGAGTTGCACCACCAAGCCCAGCTGAGGGTGTATTTTACGATCAAGGGTTCCTGGGGGGAGTGTCCTCACTTTGTATGTTTCTGGCTCCTTCTCAGCTTCCTCCTCCTCTCCCTCCTGCCCCTCTTCCTCCTCCTCCTCTTCCTCCTCGGAGTCACATGTGAGGGCCTGCCGGATCTCAGGACCCAAGTCCTGGAGGCTCCTCAGACCAGCCTGTGGGGTTGGAAAAATAGGGAAGTGGTCAGCTCAGGGTGCAACTTCCCCTCCATGAACCTGCTTCCCATACAGGAGTCTTGGAGGCCTCTTAGCTGCCCCTGCCAGGCCTTGCCCTGAAGACCTGAAGGACAGAAGAGGTGCTTGGTGGAGCCTCGGTTCCTAGTAGCCCCTTTTCTTTCCTTCTCCGGAACTTGCGGAAATAATCTTGGATGAGAAATGTGGCATAGAATTTTCCCACAGTGACCTCCTCCTCTGGGGACAAGGGAGAGAGGGCAAGGTTACACAGGGGTCCTCTCCCCCATCACTGCCCCCCTCCCCAATTCCTATCCACTGGCAAGGACTTTCCCTTGCCCTGTGCTGGTGTTGGTTTTATGGTAGAGTACAATTGTCTGCCATTCCAACAATCATCTGGGCTCACCATCTGGAGGGGGAATGACCTCATCCAGCAGCTTCTGCTTTATCCGCTTCCAGATCTTCTTGATGACCATCCGCAACTCCTGGTTGGCTTGTTCCAGGTTCCCTGCATTGGAGCAGGATACAGGGCAGAGGAAAGAGGAAGAATCTTCCCAGCTGTCCATCACTCTTGCTGGGGGGCTTCAGAAGCTTTTTTTTTTTTTTTGTAGTACTGTGGATCAATCCACAAGTACTCTGCCTCTGAGCTATGACCCTAGTCCTTTTTCAAAATTTTATTATTTATTTATTTACTTATTTATTTCTGGTACTGGGGATTGAACTCAGGGGCATTCTACCTCCCAGCTATACCTCCAGCCCTTTTTTTTTTGTGGTACTGGGGATTGAACTCAGGGGCGTTCTACCTTTGAGCTATACCCCCAGCCCTATTTTTTATTCTTTATTTTGAAACAGGGTCTCACTAAGTTGCGGAGTGCCTCACTAGGTAGCTGAGGCTGGCCGAGAACCTGGATCCTCCGGTCTCAGCCTCCCAAATGCTGGGTTTACAAGCGTGTGCCATCACGCCCAGCGTTTATTCTTTATTTTGAAACAGGGTCTCACCAAGTTGTGGAGGACCTCACTAAGTAGCTGAGGCTGGCCATGAACCTGTGATCCTCCTGTCTTAGCCTCCCAAGTACTGGGATTACAAGTGTGCGCCACCACGCCTTTTTTTTTTTTTTTTTTTTTTTTTTTTTTTTGCAGTACTGGGGATTGAACTCAGGGGCATTCTACCTCCGAGCTATACCCCCAGCCCTATTTTTTTATTCTTTATTTTGAAACCAGGTCTCACTAAGTTGCCGTGCCTCACTAGGTAGCTGAGGCTGACCTCAAACCCGGATCCTCCGGTCTCAGCCTCCCAAATGCTGGGATTACAAGCGTGCGCCACCATGCCCGGCTTTTTTGGTTTTTGAAATAGAGTCTCACTAGGTTGCTGACGACCTCACTAGATTGCTAAGGCTGGCCTCGAACCTGTGATCCTCTGGTCTCAGTTTCCTAAGTACTAAGATTACAGGCATGTGCCACCACGCCCAGCTCAAAATTTTTATTTTGAGACAGGATCTCCCTAAATTGCCCTGGTGGGTCTTGAACTTGTGATTTTCCTGCCTCAGACTCCTGAGAAGCTGTGACTGCTGCTGCACACAACTCCCACTGGGTGGGGGACGGGGACAGGCCCAGAGAAGTCAAGCCACCCATTTTGAGGTTCAGAGCTGGAAGTGGGGATTCGTCCCTGGATGGGTTTGTTCCCCATGCCCTACCCAGGGACCCTTCCACTCCTGCCGCTGCCCTCCCTAGCACCTTCTGTCTTGATCTTCAGGGATGTCCGCACCAGGGCAAAGAGTGTGGCGTTGAAAGTCACCGTTCCATCGGAGTTGAGGGGCACATTCATTGCCACAAGTCTCTGCAAATACCAGAAACATGAGACCCATTCTCCAAAAATGGCAGGCATGTGGGCACAAGTGCTTGGGGCAGAAACTGCTAAGTGTGTGACCAAACATGGGTCCCCAAGGCAGCTCCTTGCCCCCTATGTGGTAGACAGACCTTGCAAGCCACTCGGTGTGGACACAGCTTCCCGAAGCCCAGCGGGGGCTGGATGCGCCTTAGCAGGGCGACCACGTCCAGGTGCTTGATACGACCCCTAGGAGAATTGGAGATGTGCCACTGGATTGGTCATACCCCTTCTAGCTCTTTCTCAAAGCTGACCAGCTCATCACAACCTCCCTCACAAATACCCCCAAGGTCTTCTGGGGAAGAAGTGGTAGACAGTTGGAAGGGAAAATGACAGGGGCAGTAGAAACCTTGGGGCATCTATAGCCTGGGTAATGAGATGCACAGGTCAGAGTTGTGAGGGATGCAGGACTATGGAGGGCAGTGCCTTGTCCCCTGGGATTCGGAGTAAGGGCTTAGAGGACATACTTGGCTCCAGGGTCATATTCAGACCAGATCCTCTTGAACTCATCAAGATGATGGGGGCCCAGGATGGACCAATCTCTGGTTAGATAATCAAAATTGTCCATGATCACAGCCACAAAGAGATTTATGATCTATGGGCAGGTAAGCAAAGTGGGTTAGGTGAAGGGCAGAGCAGGGTTGTGGGGGTTGGTGGGAGGCTAGAATGAGTTTTTTTTCTGCTATTGAGTATCGAACCCAGGGGTGTTCTACCTCCAAGCTACACCCCCCCCCACACACACCCCTCTTTTAGTTTTTATTTTGAAACGGGATCCTGCTAAGTGGCTGAGGGTCTCGTTAAGTTGCTGAGGCTGGCCTAGTATCTGCTCATCCTCTTGTCTCAGCCACCCAAGTACTGGGATTATAGATGTGCACCACCATGCCCAGCTAATTTATTTATTTGTGGTGCTGGTGACTGAATCCCAGGGTGTTTTACCTGAGCTACATCACCAGCCTTTTATTTATTTTTTATTTTTTATTTTTTTGTGGTACTGGGGATTGAACTCAGGGGCATTCTACCTCCGAGCTACACCCCCAGCCCCTTTTTATTCTTTATTTTGAAACAGAGTCTCACTGAGTTGCGGAGTGCCTCACTAGGTAGCTGAGGCTGGCCGCGAACCTGGATCCTCCAGTCTCAGCCTCCCGAATGTTGGGATTACAAGCGTGCGCCACCACGCCCGGCTACCAGCCTTTTATTTTTATTTATTTATTTTTGTTGCACTGAGGATTGAGCTCTGAGTTACACTTAGGGCTATTTATTATATGGAAACAGGGTCTTGCTAAGTTGCCGAGAGTCTTGCTAAGTTACTGAGGCTGGTCTTGAACCTATGATCATCCTGTGTCAGCCTCCCAAGTACTGAGATTACAGGAATGTTCCACCGTGCTCGGCTTGGGGTGATTTAATAAGATCACTGGGTCACAATTACTGGGTGGGTCATGTTATTGTCCGGCCAGCCCTCTCTGGATCTGAGTTGCCCACCTTATTGGGCATCCCTGGGTGTGCAGGGCCAGCCTCACGGCAGTGGTGGTGGTTGTGGGGAACGATCCTCACCAAGAAGGCACAGAGCATGAAGAAGCTGATAAAATAGGCGATGGCAAAATTGCTACCGCAGGTGAACTCCTCGCCAGGGCCGAAGTCGGACTCTGGGTCACACCGATTTCCAGGAAGGCTGGCAAGCATTATCTCTTGCCATGCCTCACCAGTGGCACACCTGAGGGGTTATAAAGGGATTGCATCCTGAGAACAGGATATGATGTGGTGTTAAGTGGCATTTCAGGGGGCTGGGGAGTGAGGAGATGATCTACTTTTCTCCAGGGGCTGCTCCTGGCAGCTGGGGATTGGACCCAGCGGCACTCTACCTCCAAGCTACACCTCCATCCCTTCTTGTTTTGAAACGGGGTCTCATTAAGTTGCTGAGGCTGTCATCAGCCTCCTAAGTACTGGGATCACAGGAATGCACCACCATGCCAGGCTCAGATAAC
The DNA here is from genome assembly GCA_004027655.1 of Graphiurus murinus. Classification (NCBI taxonomy): domain Eukaryota; kingdom Metazoa; phylum Chordata; class Mammalia; order Rodentia; family Gliridae; genus Graphiurus; species Graphiurus murinus. The sequence continues at coordinate 84,938 of PVLC010001927.1, read as the reverse complement.
ATCCTGATATATTTGTGTATGTGTGTGTGTGTGTGTGGTACTGGGGATGGAACCCTGGGGCATTCTACCTCTGAGCTACACCCCAGCCCTATTTTATTTTTTATTTTGAAACAGGGTCTCATTAAGTTGTGGAGGGCCTCACTAAGTAGCTGAGGCTGGCCACAAACCTGTGCTCCTCCTGTCTCAGCCTCCCAAGTACTGGGATTACAAGCATGTGCCACCACAGTTGGCTCTACATTGGGTATTTTTTTTCGGTACTGGGGATGGAACCCAGGGGCATTCTACCTCCAAGCTACACCCTCAGTCCTATTTTTTATTCCTTATTTTGAAACAGGGTCTCACTAAGTTTGAGAGGGCCTCACTAAGCAGCTGAGGCTGGCCGTGAACACGGATCCTCCAGTCTCAGCCTCGCAAATGCTGGGATTACAAGCGTGTGCCACCATGCCCGGCTTATATTGGGTATTTAAACGCATGGACTTTGGCCCCATGATTCTTACTTTTTTTTTGCAGTGCTGGGGATGGAACCCAGAGCCTTACACATGCTGGACAAGTGCTCTACCACTGAGCTACATCCCCAGCTGAGACTAGAATATTCTAATGGAATCCTCAGATCACAGTGAAAAAAGGTCTCAGGCTACATTGGAAACACAAGCTTCCCAGATATTTTCATAGGTCAGGAAGTATGGTGGCCACAGAGGATGTGTGGGCACCTGTGGGCATGCTGGGGACTGAGGTGGCAGGGAAGTGGGAAAATGTCACCTGAACAGAAGCAGTACAGCCTGTGGAAAGGTCTGGAAGTTGTTGTTGCGGTTGATCTGTGTGCCATCCTGAAGAGCCACCTTGCCAAACATCTGTGGGTACACAGGGGACTTTGTCAGGGGGATGAGCTCATGCCCCTACACGTTCCCACCCATTTCACACCTCCTGATACCTACAGGATCCTGACAATCCAGACGAATGGGCACTGCTGATCCCATTTCAGGGATGTGTAGACTGACCCACAGTCATCCAATTTTTCTGTCTATCCACCACCATCTGGATTTCATGAATGTCCAGGGTATCCCTTCACTCTTATTCTAACCACACACACACTATGGGGCTCTTCCTACCCAGTCACCCACCCTCCAACAGAGGGCTACCAGAAGGATACTCCCTAGCCTCCCGCCCCCCCTTACCTGCATGCCAATGACTGCATAGATGAAGAATATCATCGCTATGAGAAGAGCCACATAGGGCAAGGCCTATGGGGATGGGGAGAATAGATGCTCAGGTGCAGGCAGAGAACTCTAAGCCCCAGAATGCATTGCTCCCCTGGCTTGCACCTGCTGGAAGTTGTAGTCCATCCTCAAGGTGCCCAGAATTACCAGTGTCTCCCAAATATGGACATGGTATTAAATAGAGTATGGTAAGGTTAGCAAGGCCAGAAGCATGTTGGGAACTGATAGTGCAGCCAGAAAAAGCTACAAAGCTGGAAATGGGTAAATTGGTATGACAATTCTGGGAACTACACTTTATTTTTTATTTTTGCACCGGGGATTGAACCCAGGGCTTATTGTATCTCTGAGCTACACCCCAGCCCTTTTTATTTTGAAACAGGGCCTCACTAAATTGCTGAGGCTGTCCTTGGACCTGTGATCCTCCTGTCTCAGCTTCCCAAGTCCTGGGATTACAGGTGTGTACAACCTTGCCCAACAGAACTATACTTCTGAGGGTAGTAAAAGGACAGGCTAAGAGGGTGGAGGTGGGGTGAAGCACGGCAAGGGCTGGATTAGGGACTACCTGGAAGGATTTGATGAATGTCCAGAGCAAGGTGCGTATCCCTTCACCCTTGCTGAGAAGCTTGACTAGCCGCATGACTCGGAAGAGGCGAAAGAAGGTAATGGAGATGCGGGAGCTGTCCTCGGAGCTCTGAGGTTGGGGATGCAGTGTAGAGGCTCCATTTGCACTTGGCCCAGCCATCTCTCTGTCTCATGTCTTGGCCCTCATGGCCCTCAAGCCCCCAGAACTTGGGCCCCAGAGTGGTCAGGAAGCATTTTTTTTTTTGTGGTACTGGGGATTGAACTCAGGGGCATTCTACCTCCGAGCTATACCCCCAGCCCTATTTTTTATTCTTTATTTTGAAACAGGGTCTCACTAAGTTGCAGAGGGCCTCACTAGGTAGCTGAGGCTGGCCGTGAACCCGGATCCTCAGGTCTCAGCCTCCCGAATGCTGGGATTACAAGCCATGTGCCACCACGCTCGGCTAGGAAGCATTTCTTTTTTCCCCATCCAATACTGGGGGTTGAACCCAGGAATGCTTTACCACTGAACTACACCCTCCAGCCCTTTTTAGTTTGAGACAAGCTCTTGCTAAATTGCCAAGGCTGACCTTGAACCTGTGATTCTCCTGTCTTAGCCTCCTAAGTAGCTGAAATTACAGGTGTGTACCAATGTTGTTGTCTTCATATAGCATTTTCTTTTTCATACTTTTTCATACTGGAGATTGGGGATTGAACCCAGGGACCTTCTGCCTCTGAGTTCACCCCTATTCCTTTTTATATTTCCTTTCAAAACAGGGTCTCGCCAAGTGTTGAGGCTTTTTTTTTTTTTTTTGCAGAACTGGGGATTAAACCCAGGGGCATTCTACCTCTGAGCTACACACCCAGCCCTAGTTTTTATTCTTTATTTTGAAACAGAGTTTCACTAAATTGCAATGGGTTTCACTAAGTAGCTGAGGCTGGTGGTGAACCTGTGATCCTACTGTCTCAGCCTCCCAAGTACTGGGATTACAAGTGTGTGCCACCACGCCCGGCTCCTTTAGGAGCATTTCTAAGCACTCTTGGGAAGAAGGAGAGGGAGGAAGGGAGGGAGAGAGGGTGGAAAAAAAGAGGGTCCCTGTTGTGATTGAGGGAGGGGGGTGCTACCTCGCCAAGGTGGCCGCCATTCTGGAGGGAGATATGGCCAAAACAGAGGTGATAATAGAGATGATGAGATCATAGGCCCAAATGGCCAATCGGAGAAATGTTTTTAGCAGATATGGGGATGATGGAGAAGGTTATGTGGCAGTGCATCAAGATGGTTGTGAAAAACCTCAGTGATCGGGGTGGAAAGGAGAGGAGGGGGTAAAGGAGATGATGGAGGAGAGACATTGGAGGAGATGATGGGATCAGGTGTCATGGAGATGATGGAGATAAGAACCAATGCAAGATCCAATGGAGAAGCCAGCGATAGAGATAGGAACCAGCAGCACCGTCATCAGAAGTGAGAGCCACGTGATGCCCAATGGAGGAGATGATGGAGTCAATGGTGTGGTTGTTGGTTATGAAGAGGCCGGTGTCAGAGACGATGGATTTGGTGGCAGAAATGGAGCAATTGGAGTAATCAGAAGAGATGATGGAGCCAGCGGAGGGGTAGGGAAGGCAATAAAAGAGATAACAGAAAGAAGAGGAGAGGCATTTTAGGAGATGGTGGAGCCAGTGCACAGGTTGCAAAATGGAAGAAGCAAACTGGTAGAGGGGGACTTGGAGCCCAACAGGGACTCATAAGAGATAGAGCCAGGGGCTGAGGTGTAGCTCAGTGCTAGAGCCCTTGCCTAGCACATGCAGGGTCCTGGGTTCCATCCCCAGTACCGCACACACATATGTTGAATACATTAATAAATTAATTTTTTAAGAACTCAAGAATTTTTTTTTAGTGTGTGTCACTGAGGATTGAACCCCAGGGGCATTCTACCTTCAAGCTATACCCCTAACCCTATTTTATTTTTTATTTGGAAACAGGGTCTCGTTAGGTTGCTGAGGCTGACCTGGAACCTGTGATCCTCCTGTCTCAGTACTGAGATTACAGGTGTGCACCACCACACCCAGCATATTCCCAGCCTTTTAAAATTTTGAAACAGGATCTCACTAAGTTGCTGAAGACCTTTCTAAGTTGATGAAGCTGGCCTCAAATCTGCGATCCTCCTGCCTCAGCCTCCCAAGTATTGGGATAAGAGGCATGTGTCAGCATGCCCAACTACTATATCTGTATCTGTATCTATAACTATATCTTTGCGGTACTAGGAATTGAACCCAGGGGAGTTCTACCTCTGAGCTACACCCCCAGCCCTATTTTTTATTTTTTAGGGTCTGACTAGTTTGATTAAAGTCTCACTAAGTAGCTGAGGCTAGCCGCGAACCTGTGATCCTCCTGTCTCAGCCTCCCCAGTACTGGAATTACAAGCGTGCGCCACCACGCCTGGCTCCAAATATATTTTTTAAAAGGATATAAAGGTAAAATGAGGAGGGCTGAGTGTCTCTGGAGTGGGGAGTATGTGAGCGGGAGCCACCTGGCTGTGTGAAGGAGGGCCCCGCAGTAGAGGTGGATGGAGGCTTTGAGGGAGAACAGGGTAGTGAAGAGACCAGTGCTCACATTGACTTCGGTGACAGCGATGTCCACCACGCTGCCCACCACAATAAGGGCATCGAACGTGTTCCAGGCGTCGGCGAAGTAATGCTGCAGGCAGGGGAAAGCAGCATACTGTGTTCTCAGAGCTTGAGGGCCAGGGCTGGGGACATTGGGGAGCCAGAGACTGGCTTGGAACACAAGATGGATCTGCACATGAATCCCTCTAGTCTCATGCCTCTTAGACTGTTGTGCCCCCTAGCTCTGGAATCTGCTCCCTCCCCAAGGAATTACCCCCCCCACCCAGGGTTGGGTCCAGGGCTGGGGGCACCTTGGGTTTGAAGGCGATGATTTTGAGCACCATCTCAATAGTAAAGAGGCCAGTGAAGACCATGTTGAGGATGTCCATGGCATAGTTGAAGGGCGCAGTTTGCTCATAGTGCTGGGGAGAGAACCAGGTGGTGACAGCCTGAGGCATAGACTCTCCATCCCCAACCAGTCCATGGCCGGGGCTGCGGGGAGTCTGGAGACATGGTAGCACTATGGGTCGGCCAAGCCCCTTTTATGATCTGCTTCTCATGGTGGATACTGGAACGTCCAGTTTTTGATTCCTAACTTTTCTTTTCTTTCATCATCGTTGTCGTCGTCATTGTCCTCCTCTTCTTCTTCTTTTTTTGTGGTGCTGGGGATTGAACTCAGGGGCAACTCTGAGCTACACCCCCTAGCCTTATTTTTTTTAAATTTTGAAATAGGGTCCCACTAGGTTGATGAGCGTCTCACTACTTGTTGAGGCTGGCTGCAAACCGGCAATCCTCCTGTCTCAACCTCCCAATTACTGGGATTACAAGTGTGCACCACTAAGCCTGGCCTTGTTCTCATGTTCTTATATCTCTGAAACCAGAATGCAGTTGGTGATTACTGACTATTGATTTGAGAACGGGTCTTGATAGCTTAAATCCCTGTCAGTTGGGGGAATTTGTTTACTTGCAGCCTAAAGCATTCCTGGTAGTTCCCAAGGGACTGTGTGGCAAAAACAGGGGCAGGTGTCTGGCAGGGAGGAGGATGGGGAGCACGGACCTGCATGGCTAGAGCCACGGTGTTGAGCAGGATGAGCAGGAACATGAGGTACTCGAAGGCGGCTGAGTTCACAGTGGCCCACACACGGTACTGATGCGGGTTCTTGGGAATGTATCGGCGGAGTGGTTGGGCCTTTAGGGCGTACTCTACACACTGTCGCTGCGAACCAGGGCAGAGCAGGAGTGAGTCAGGGGGTGGGGAGAGTTCCAGCACTAGGGGAGAGAGGCTGGCAGCCACGAGTAGGTTGGGGGTTGAAGGTTACCTGGTTCTTGTCCAGTTCACAGTTTTGGTACTCTTGCTCGCCCTGGGCACGGAAGGTGATGATGACGAAACCCACGAAGATGTTCATCATAAAGAATGCGATGATGATGATGTACACAATGAAGAACACGGAGATCTCCACGTGGTAATTGTAGATGGGGCCCTCGTCTTCGGCATGTGCATCGATGGCCTTATATAGCAGCCTGTGGTGTCAGTGGCCAATAGAAGTGGGGGCAGGTGAGGGGGTATCCCAGGCCCCTCAGACCTACTTCCAGGCCGATTGTCATGGACACCCCAGAATCTCTTGTCTGGAACCGCAAAGACCCCTAAATCCCAAACCTAACCACTAGGAATCTCTATACATCCTCCAAGAGACTCCCGCCAGGACCTTAAAGGGTCCTAAATCTCTTATCCCCAGAGTCCTAGAGACCCTCATAACCCTCTAAAGAAAGCCCACTCAAGCAATTGAAGAACCCCATGCACCTCAAGTTCCTACAGGCCTTCAAATACCCTTATCCAGCCACTTGGGGACCTCATGCAGCTCCCCAGAACTCCCTCCATAAGCCCCTAAAGATCTCTAAATCTCCTGTCTCATCATCTTGAATTCACTGCTTTGTTTTCCCTAGAAATCTCCAGCTAGTACCCCCAAAGCCTTGCACAGCTCTCTGCACACCCCTGAATTCCCTGCTCCATCTCCTCAGTGAACTCCCTTCCAATACCCCCAGACCTCTACACAGCCCTCCAGAAACCTACCCAACCCTTTCTAGACACCTACCTAGTCCCTCAGAGACCTCTATTGAATTCTTGGAGACCCCTCACCCAAGTCCCCAAAGAACTGCCAGCCAGCTTCTGGGAATCCCCCCTTACCCAGTCCTCTTACACACCCACCAAACTCTAGAAAACCCTGTCTGGATCTAGAAAAAAGAGACAACATGAGAGTAGTAGGAGACTGTTAGAGAAGAGGAAGAGGATCAGGAGGGAGGAAGGGGAAAGAGGAGTAATGGAGGGTGGAAATAGTCAAAGTATGTTATATATGTGTAGGAATATCCCCCAACAAAGCTCAGTGTGTGTGTGTGTAGTTCACTGGGGAGAGAACCCAGAGGCATTCTACCTTTGAGCTACACCCCCCAGCCCTATTTTATTTTTTTCTTTTGAAACAGGGTTTCACTAGATTGCTGAGAGCCTTGGTAAATTGCTGAGGTTGGTCTTCAATCTGTGACCCTCCTGTCCCAGCCTCCCAAGTACTGGAATTACAGGCATGTGTGCTATCACACTTGGCTTTGTAATTTATCATTAATACGCACTGCAAGCAGAAAAACAAAAAAATCCATCCAGCCCCCAAGGTGCACTCCCACCCATGCCCAGGAGATGCCCAGCCAATCTCCCAGAGACCCCCTGCCCGATCCCCTGCCATCCCCAGGGCCCTGTCCCTCACGCAGGCCAGCCTTCGAAGGTGGAAACAGTGAACAGAGCCATCATGGCTGAAAGTACGTTGTCAAAGTTGAAATCGCTGTTGACCCAGAGCCGCTCCCGGACCAGGGGCCGTGACACGTCTCCATCGGGGTAGATCAGAAAGGAGCCCCTGTGGATGTTGCAGAGAGGCTAGGTGGGCGAGGTAGGGTAGGGAGCTGTGGCAAAGGATCTGGGGTCTCTAGACTGGAGGCAGCAGTGTTAGAGCCAGACAGCCTAGAATCAAATCTTACCCTTTCATTTCCTGGCTTTGTGATTGTGGACATTAAACCTCTATGTGCTGACATTTTCCCCATCTATGAAATCACTTATTGATTTATTGAATCATGTGTCAAGCCATTTCCTGCCAAGACTAATGTCTTGAGCATAGTTGGCACTATATATTACCACCATCGCTAGCTATGGAAAAGTAACACGAATAGTTTTTTTTTTGGTACTGTGGATTGAATGCAGGGTCATTCTGCCTCTGAGATACACCCTCAGCCCTTTTAAGGAAATTATCTCTATCTATCTATCTATCTATCTATCTATCTATCTATCTATCTATCTATCTATCTTTGAACTGGAGTTTTGTACTGAGAATTAAACCCAGGGGCATACATTCAAGCTACACCCCCATGCTTTTAAAATTTTTTTTCGTCTGGAAACAGGGTCTTGCTAAGTTGCTGAGGCTGTACTCAAACCTGTGATCCTCCTGTCTTAGCCTCCCAAGTACTGGGGTTATGGGCATGCCCCACTACACCTGGCTACTCACTTGCATTCTTTGGGGGTGTGTTTGGCCTCATCAGTACAACTGTAGAATTTTCCCTGTAGAGAGGGAGGACATCTGTCAAGCAGGTTCATCCTTGACCCCCCTGTCCCCACCCCCTGCCCAGAGTCTCCCTCTAGTGTCTCCCCTACCTTGAAGAGCTGCACACCAATGCAAGCGAACATGAACTGCAGGAGTGTGGTGACGATCATGATGTTCCCAATGGTCCGGATGGCCACGAACACACACTGCACCACGTGCTGCAGGTATCCATGCATATGGCTAATGGACACTGCAGGCCATGGTGACCATGGGGCAGGGACTCTGGTGATGCATATAGCTCAGGGACTTGGGCTGGGGATGTGTGGTCAGAAACACATGGACAAAGGGCAATAATGGGAGTTAGGGACATGTGGTCATCAATCAAGAATAAATGTTTTCCAGGAAGGGGTATGTGGTTGCATGTTAGGGGCCTGAATTACAGCAATGTGGCCACTGGTAAGGAAAGTATGGTTACTCATAAGGAACATGGGTTTGGAAATAGAATGTCCTCTCGAAGAGTTCATGTATTGGCAATGCAAAAATGTTCAGAGCTGAAATAATTGAATCATGAGGGTTCTAATTTCATCAATGGATAAGTCCATTGATGAGTTAATAAAATTTGAATGGATTTATTGGGTTGTAACTTAGATAGGTAGAGTGTGGCTGGAGGAGGCAAGTCACTGGGTGTGTGGCCTTGGAGACTATATATGTCCCTTGTCCTCTCCCCTTTCTCTCTCTCTCTCTGCTTTTGGCAATCATGATGTGAGAATCATATCTCTCTGCCCCCCACCCTGCTGCCACCATCACCACAGTTTATGCCTTGGAGCTGGCCTTATGGACTGAAACCATAAGCTCCAATAACCCTTTCATTCTCTAAGTTTTCTGTGTCCGGTATTTAGAGCACAGCAGTGAGAATATTGACTTAAACTGAAATTGGGTCCGGGAGTGGGGTCTTTGCTGTTTCTAAGCCTAACCATGTGGATTGTAAATCTTTGGAACTGGTTTGTGAGAGGAAGTTGGAAGTGCCAGAATGTGGCTAGAAAGGTGGATGATAGAGACTGTGCTCACGAGATTTCAGAGAGTAAAGAGGACTCCATAAGGAAATGGAATAGAGGTCATATGCATTACATTCTGAGAAAGAACTCATCAGCATTTTCCCATGTCCCAAAAATTTGTGTGAGGCCAGATTGTGTGTGTGTGTGTGTGTGTGTGTGTGTGTGTGTGTGTGTGTGGTACTGGGGATGGAACAACCCAGGGGCATTCTACCTCTAAGCTACACCCCAGGCTTATTTTATTCTTTTATTTTGGAACAAGGTCTCACTAAGTTGCTGAGGCTGGTCACGAATCTGTGATCCTCTCCTCTTAGCCTCCCAAGAATTGGGATTACAAGCATGTACCACCATGTCCAGCTTGAAGCCAGATTTAAAGATGATGGACTGATTGGTCTGGCAGGAAAGTGCCCAAGGCAATGAGACATCCAGACTCTGGCATGGTTATTAATGGAGCCCTTAGCCATTTAGATGAAAATCAGGAGGAGAAAGCAGAGAGACTTTAGAGATTTGCAGTTTAGCTAGAAAGGTGCATGCAAAATTGGGGTCCAGAGAGATGTGATTGCTAAGTAAAGTATGATGGCTGAAGGGGGATGGAATGCTGACCGAAACATGGCAAGTTGTCAAGGATGTGTGTGTCGTGGTGCATCAGTGCAAATGGTCAGTTTGGTCACTGGTCCTGGCTCAAGGGGCAGGCAGGGCCCACACCCTGAGGGGTGGGATAGGGTGTGCTTACCTTGAGTCCCTTGGCCCTGTTGATAGCTCGGAGTGGCCGCAGTACTCGGAGGACTCGAAGAATCTTCACCACCGAGATTGCGCTGGAGCTGGGGAGAGGGCAATCCTCAGGCTCTGAGGAGGGCCTAGCCCTGGCTTTGGGTCGTTGGGGGGAGGCATCACTTACTGGATCCCAAAAGAGATGAGGGACACGCTGACCACCAGTAGATCCAACAGATTGAACCAGCTACGGCAGAAGGAGCCACGGTGCACGAAGGCGCCAAACACTGTCATCTGGGGACCAGAGGACATTGGGCTAGACCCCAGACTTGGGAATAGTTGGGGGAAGGAGGAGCTGGGGACCAGAAGGGTGGGCTGTCAGGGTAGGTAGAAAGCAAGACCAGATGCTGGCTGGAACCATGGAGGTGGACTGTGGGGGCAGATGGGGTGGGTGTTGGGACAAATGAGGGTATAATTGGGACACATTAGTCACCTTTAATAGAATCTCCACAGTGAAAATGGAGGTAAAGGCATAATCGAAGTACCCTAGAATCTGAATCAGCGAGAAAAAGGGAGAGTCACTGAGACATGACTCTAGGGGGTCATAGGTGTGTGTGTGTGTGTAGTTCTCTATGTAAATTTTGCCTTCCCTTCCTCCCTCCCTCTTTTCATCATGAAAGACTTCACTAAAAGCTAAAAGCTTTACTTTTTAATTTTGTTAGTACTAGGGATCCAGGAACATTCTCCCTCTGAGCTACATCCCTAGCCCTTTTTTTTTTTTTTTTTGCGGTACTGGGGATTGAACTCAGGGGCATTCTACCTCTGAGCTTTACCCTCAGCCCTATTTTTTATTCTTTATTTTGAAACCGAGTCTCACTAAGTTGCGGAGTGCCTCACTAGGTAGCTGAGGCTGGCCTCGAACCCGGATCCTCCGATCTCAGCCTCCCAAATGCTGGGATTACAAGTGTGCGCCACTATGCCACGCCATCCCTAGCCCTTTTAATTTTTTATTTTGAAACAGTGTTTCACTAAGTTGCTGAGTCTGGCCTCCAACCTGTAATCCTACCATTGCAGCCTTCTGAGTACAGGTGTGAGTCTCCATGCCCCATTTACTTTTATTTCCTTTTGGCAGAACTGGGGACTGACTGTGGGGGCGGGTGGGGTGGGCATTGTGACAACTCAGGGTATGGCTGGAACACATTTGCCACCTTTAATAGAATCTCCACAGTGAAAATGGAGGTAAAGGCTTAATCTCCCTGATCACAGCCCCCTATGTCCAGCCAATTATCGATCCCCTGCCTGGTGCTTCCCCCAAGTGTGTGATACACACATTAACTGTTGGCATCATCATTGATCCTCTTTTTAAACCCAATTAGGGACCTTCTCCTTGTCTCCACCCTGGCCCTGGCTTGTGCCTGGTAGGATACCCCTTAAGGGTCTTCCCAGCCTGCAGCCGTAGGCTCACGTGGTTGCGGAAGGAGTGGGCTCTGATGGGGTCCTCGGCGGCCAGGGACACGCTGCTGAGGATGATGAACACCAGGATGAGATTGGTGAAGATATGATGATGGATGAGGGTGTGGCAGGCCTTCCTCAGCCTAGGGGGCAGGGAAAGGGCTTCGATCAGAACCTAGGACCGTAGAGATGAGCGGAAGAGCCCGAAGGCTGCAGTTGGGCCGGTCCCAGCCCACCACCACTGCTGCTGCTCACGGGTTGGTTTGACTGAGGCAGAAGAAGGCACTGCCCTCAGGGATGGGCACCACCTTCTCCTTGGGCACGACTTCCTGCAGGAGTTCCACATGCCCTGCACCCCCTTCCTCCTCATCCTCTTCCTCCTCTTCATCTTCCTCCATGCCTGGCATTGGGGGAAAAGAGTGAAAGGGAAATTTCATTGAGAAAACTGATGCAAAGCTTCTGGACTGGCGCTCGTCACAGGGCAAAGTTTGCCCATTTTCCCTGCCAGTATGTCAGTTCCTCAGGGAAGGGACCTCAGTCTGTTTTGTTCAGCAGTGCCTGCTCAGCCCTTAGAACAGTGCCTGGGGCACAGCAAGAGCTCAGTGAGTGCGTGTTGTATATACACACGGTTTTATAATAAAGGCTCTGAGAAGTTCTGCAGTAAAACAAAATATGCCTGATTCTCTTTAACCTCACTGTTCCCAAATGTTGCTGGCCATACACCAAGCCCTTTCTTTTTTTGGGGGGGGGATGATATTGAAAAAGGCTGCTCCCTCAAGGGGAGGGCATCAAGGGTCTAGGGCTCTCTGCCTGGGCTCTGTCCCCAAGGCCACACACCACCTCCACCGGGGCCTGCTACTTACCTGTTCCTTCATTCTTTGTACCCTCCTCTTCCTCATTCTCTCCACCAGACACCTGGGACAGGAAGATGGGAGCCAAGGATGGTGAAGGGGGACAGCAGGAGACGGGCACAGGAGAGGTATGGAAGGGATGAGATGAGGGGGAACAGATAGGCAGAGGATGCGGGTGAAAGCTGCACACACGTTGACAAGTATGAGTGGTAGTGGTGGGTGTAGACTGAGCCCAGAGTACTTTCTTATTTGTGGCACTAGGGATTGAATCCAGGGACATTCTACTTCCAAGCTACACCTCCAGTCCTATTTTATTTTTCATTTTGAAAAAGGGTCTTGCTAAGTTGCTGAGGCTGGCCTGGAACCTGCCATCCTCCTGTCTCAGCCTCCCAAGTACTGGGATCACAAGTGCGCGCCACCACACCCAGCTTTAGCACCCAGTCTTTTTTTTTTTTTTTTTTTGATACTGTTGATTGAACCCAGGGGCATTCTACCTCTGAGCTACACCCCCCAGCCCTATTATTTTATTCTTTATTTTGAAACAGGGTCTTACTAAATTGCAGAGTGCCTCACTAAGTAGCTGAGGCTGGCTGTGAACCTGCAATCCTCCTGTCTCAGCCTCCAAAGTACTGGGCTTCTAACTCACCAATGTTCCATTCTCCTGTGGGGCAGTCCCTTCATTGGTCTTTTCCCTGTGCAAGGAAATAGAGGGTGATTGTTGCAGATGGCAGTGGATGTGCAAGCCTGGGGGGAGGAGGATCATTGCAGCCCAAACAGATCTTTCCTGCGGCCTGAAAACCTCCCTGCTTCTGTCCTGACCCCCCTCCCCCCCACACACTGTTCTCACAGCAGCCTGTGATGTTTGGCACACCCCGTTTCTGCTCAGAGCCCGCCCATGGCTCCCCTACCAAGAGCAAGGACCAGAGTCTCACATTGGTCCAGAATGGCCTCACTCCAGTCCCTCTCTCCCCTCACCATTTCATCTCACCTCCTACTGCTCTTCTCTCTGCTTATGCCATTCCTGCCTCTCCAGTGGTTTGATTTTTGTTTGCAGTTCTGGAGATGGAGCCCAGCACCTTGCACATGCTAGACAAGTGTACTATCACTGAGCAATGGCCGCCAGTACTAGGGATTGAATCTGGGGCTGCTTCACCTCTGAGTTAAACCCACAACCCTTAATTAATTAATTAATTAATTAATTAATTAATTAATTAATTTGTTGGTACTAGGGATTGAACACAAGGGCATTCTACCTCCGAGCTATACCCTCACCCTTTTTATTTTATTTGTTGCAGTACTGGAGACTGAACCCAGGGGTATTCTACCTCCTAGCTACACCTTCAGCCCCATTTTAATTAATTAATTAGCTAATTAATTAATTAATATATTTATTTTTGTGATACTGGGGATTGAACTTAGGGGCATTCTACCTCCGAGCTACACCCCCAGTCCTATTTTTTTATTCTTTATTTTATTTTATTTTTTTTGCGGTACTGGGGATTGAACTCAGGGGCATTCTACCTCTGAGCTACACCCCCAGCCCTATTTTTTTATTCTTTATTTTGAAACCGAGTCTCACTAAGTTGCGGAGTGCCTCACTAGGTAGCTGAGGCTGGCCGCGAACCAGGATCCTCCGGTCTCAGCCTCCCGAATGCTGGGATTACAAGCGTGGGCCACCATGCCCGGCTTTATTCTTTATTTTGAAACGGGGTCTCACTAAGTTGCGGAGGGCCTCACTAAGTAGCTGAGGCTGACTGTGAACCCGGATCCTCCGGTCTCAGCCTCCCAAGTACTCAGATTACAAGCGTGTGCTACCATGCCCACTTTAGCCCTTTTTATTTTGAAACAGGTTATTGCTAGGTTGCTGAGAGTCTTGCTAAGTTGCTGAGGCTATACTTGAATCCATGATTTTCCTGTCTCAGCCTCCCAAGTATTGTGATTACAAGCAGATGCCATCATACCCAGCATAATAGTCTTTCTCTTTTTTTGTGTGTCTGTATTCCTGGGGATCCAACTCAGGGGCATTCTACTTCTGAGCTACACCCCCAGTTCTATTTTATTTATTTTTGAAACAGGGTCTTGCTAAGTTTCTGAGAGTCTCACTAATTTGTTGAGGTTGTCTTCGAACCGGTGATCTTCCTGTCTCATACTCCGGAGTATGGCAATTACAGGTGGGCGCCATCACACCGGGCTTTCATTACTTATTATTAACATATACTTAAGGTGTATTATATATTCACGAGTTTTGCTTGCCTTCCCCAACTAGAGCTCCAGTTCCTTAAAAGGCAATGACTTCATCTGCCTCCCTGCTGCCTCCACGGCATGTACAACAGAGCCTGGCACAAAGTAGATGCTCAATAAATGTGTGCGGAATGAGTGAGGCCTGGCAGCTTGTATCTGGAGGTGGGGATTTACAGGGTGACCAGAGGCATCTCTGGTGGTGTAGGGTGTGTGTGGAGTCCCAGTCAAGGATTGCAGGGTGGGGCCTGTCTTGGGGGTAGAGCTGGACCTCACCCGCCTTTGTTCTTGGCCGCGCCTGCATCTCCACTAGCCAGGTTGTCCACAGCAATGGCAAGAAATACATTCAACAGGATGTCTGGGGTGAGCTCAGGCTGCAAAGGCAGAGAAATGGCCTGCCTGCGGATGGCTTGGGTCTCCCATGCCATCTCCCACCCCCACCCAGCCTCTGAAAGCTCCAAGGATACAGTTGCCACAGATGAAGAGGATGATAAAATAGATGCACACCAGCATCCCTGGGAAGAAGGGTCCACCGTAGGCCATGATGCCATCATACATGACCACGTTCCAGTCCTCACCCGTCAGGATCTGGGGGCGGGAAGTCACCACGAAGCTCCTGGGACCCTCTCCAACTCCAGGGTTCCCCCCAGCCCGCCCATCTCAGGCTTTCCTGGCCACACCTGAAAGACGGTGAGCAGTGCCTGGGGGAAGGTGTCGAATGTGCTGCGCTTGGTGTGGGTCTGGTCAAAGTTGAACTTGCCCCCAAAGAGCTGCATGCCGAGCAGGGAGAAGATGATGATGAAGAGGAAGAGGAGAAGCAGCAAGGATGCAATGGATTTCATGGAGTTGAGCAGGGATGCCACCAGATTGCTCAGCGATGCCCAGTGCCTGCAGCAGAGACAGAAGGGGACAGGGTTGATGTCACGTGCATAGGAGAGTCCTGAGTCAGGGCTGGTTCCATTTCAGGATGCACTGGCACAGCCTGGTGGAAATGGTTTTGGAGTTGAGGTGTGGCAAGAAATGAGGGGAGTTGGGCGAATGGTGCACACCTGTAATCCCAGAGACTCAGGAGGCTGAGGCAGGAGAATTGAAAGTGTGAGGCCAGCCTGGGCAACTTAGTGAGACTCTGTCTCAGAATAAAATTAAAAAAGGGAAAAAGGGATGAAGGTTTAGCTGGGTGGTAGAGCACCACTTGGTTCAGTAATACAAAAAAAAAAAAAAAGAAAAGAAAAGAAAGAAAGAAAAGAAAAGAAGGAAGGAAGAAAGGAAGGAAGGAAGGAAGGAAGGAGGAAAGCCAGGGGTGGTGGCACATGCCTGTAATCCCAGAGACTTGGGAGGCTGAGGTAGGAGGATTGTAGGTTTGAGGCCAGACTCAGCAACATGGTGAGCCCCTGTCTCAAAATAAAAAATAAAAATGAATGGGGGGTAGCTGAGTGGTAGAGTGCCCCTGAGTTCAATCCTTAGTATCACAAAAGGGGGGGGAGCTGTGTTTGGGGTTGGGGTGCCCTGGGAGTCCAGGTGTACATGAGAGTGGGTGAAACTAGAGTTGGGTTTCAGAGTGGGTCTAGGATGGGAGATGGGTTTGTGGACACGAGGAGTCAAAGATGGGGTTTCGGTTGAGGGTTGGGACAGGAGAGGGAGTGGGGGAGGGATTGGGGCTGAGGAAGGGAATGGGCTTGCAACTGGATAAAGGGTGATACTTAGGGGTGAGGGAGGCAGGGCTGTGTTTGAGCATTGAGGACAGGGGTGCAGTTGGTGGCTGGTGATGGGGCCAGGAGTTAGGAATGAGCTGGGAGATGGGGCTGGGCTCGGGTGTTAGGGTGGGTTATGGGCAGTGGATGATGTGGGGTTGGGGGATAGGGTTAGAGATGGTGTCATGGGTAGGGGTAGGGATGGGATTTGGGTTGGGGATCATTATGGAGTTGACTTTAGAGATGAATAGGAGTTGAGGTCGTGAATGGGGATGGAAATGGAGTAGACCCCCCCCCAATCCCATGGACTCTAATCTCCATCAAGGCAGGAACTCTGCTTAGATTCCTACTGTCTCCCTAGGGCCTTTAAGGATGCCCCAAATACAGTAGGTAGTAGGTACTCAATGAATGTTTGGTAAACAAATGGCAGTACAGGTGAAATTAGCAGTGGAGCTGGGGTGTGGGCTGTTAGGGCTGTGTTTTGGGCCTTAATATCTCCCCCATACACACCTGGTGACTTTAAAGATCCTGAGGAGACGCACACATCGGAGCACTGAGATGCCAAGGGGCTGCATGGCACCCACCTCCACCAAGGTGGTCTCCAGGATGCCCCCGCAGACCACAAAGCAGTCAAAACGGTTGAAGAAGGAGGAGACATAGACAGAGGGGCCCAGACCATACAGCTTGAGAAGCATCTCCACCGTGAACAGGCAGAGCAGCACTTTGTTGGCGTACTCTGTGGAGAGAGTGGCAGGAGAGACTGGGCTGGCTGGTTTCCATGGTGACACATGGGGAGGTAGGGACCATGGGTGATGTGTGTGTGTGGGGGGTGAGGATTGAACCCAAGGGTATTCTTTCTCTGAGCTACACTCTCACACCTATTTTATTCTTTAATTTTGAAGCAGGATATTGCTAAGTTGCTGAGGGTCTCACTGAGTTGCTGAGGCTGACCTCGAATTTGCAATCCTCCTGTCTCAGCTCCCAAGTACTGGGAGCTGAGTATGCCACCACATCTGGTTCTATGGGGTGATCTTGGAGTTGCTGGTATCAGGCCAGGTGCAGTCTGGGGGTGAGGTTAGAGGAAGGGTTTGGGATGTGTTCGTTGGTCAGGGTGAGATTTTGAGGGACCTGGAGTTGGGGTGGGAGTCAGAGTGGGGTGGGGGCCAGAGTCAGCCTTTGTGAGTCTATAAGATGCCAATTCAAGGACAGGGTTAGCATTTAGGGGTTATTATTTGTTGATTTGTATTTATTCTGTATTGTTTCTGCACTGGGGATGGACACCAGGGTCTCATGCATGCTAAGCATGCCTTCTACCACTGAGCTATACCCCAGGCACCAAGTCCAGGTTTTAGTTGGGACTGGGGCTGGTTTGAAGGTTGGGGTTAGAAGCAGGTTTATTAGTCAGGTTGGAGTTGAGATTCTAATGAATAATAACAATAGTGAGCACTTTTAAAGCATTCACTGTCCGTTCACTGTATGTGGCCATGCAATGTTCTAAGCACTTTCCACTTTAAGTCATTTAATCCTCTCAATCATTCTAGGACATAGATACTATCATTATCTCCATTTGTAGCTGGGGAAATTGAGACACAGATGGTTTTCTTGTCCAGATGGTATGGTGTTAAGAGTCTGGATTCTGGACCTGGGTGTGGTGGTGCATGACTATAATCCCAGTACTTGGGAGGCTGAGACAGGAAGATCTCAGATTTGAGGCCAGCCTCTGAAATTTAGTGAGGTTCTTAGAAATTTAGTGAGACCCTGTTTCAAAAAAAATAAAACAAAAAACAAAAAAACAAAAAAACCAGAGTGGGGGTGTAGCTCAGAGATAGAACAGACCTGGGTTAAATTTGTAGTACCAATAATAATAATAATAATAATAATAATAATAATAATAAAATAAATAATAATAAAAAAGTCTGGTGTGGTGGTGCATGCCTGTAATCCCAGCACTTGGGAAGCTGAGACAAGAAGATTGCAGGTTCAAGGCCAGCCTTGACAATTTAGTGAGACCCTGTTTCAAAATAAAAATAATAAAAAGGGCTGGGGGAGCTGGGCATGGTGGCACATGCTTGTAATCCCAGCACTTGGGAGGCTGAGACAGGAGGATCCGGGTTCACAGTCACCCTCAGGTATTTAGTGAGGCTCTCTTCAACTTAGTGAGACCCGGTTTCAAAAGAAAGAATAAAAAGGACTGGGAGTGTAGCTTGGAGGTAGAATGCTCTTGAGTTCAATCTCCAGTGCCACACACACACACACACACACACACACACACACACACACACACACACGGGGAGGTTGGGGGTATAGCTTGGAGGTAGAATGCCCCTGAGTTCAATTCCCAGTACCACATACATACAAAATAAATAAATACAAATAAGTAAATAAAAATTAAAGGGTGAGGAATGTAGCTCAGTGGTATAGCACCCCTAGGTTCAATCCACAGTAGCATGCACATGCACATGCACAAATACATGCACATGCACACCCACACAGAGTCTGGATTCTGGAGCCAGGCTGCTAGGGTTCTTTTTTTCCCCTTCCTTTCCCTTCCCTTCTTTCTCTCTTCCTTCTGCAATGGGAATTGAACCCAGGGAAACTTTACTGCTGACATACATCCCCAGCCCTTTTTTATTTTTTATTTTGAGACAGGGTTTCCCTAAATTACTCAGGCTGGCCGCGACTGCTATTCTGTCACCTCAGCCTCCAGAGTAATTGGGATTACAGGCATGAGCCCTGGGGCCAGATCACACTGTCTGGGTTCTAGTCATGGCTCTGCCAGTCACTACTTGAGTCTGGGGATTAGTTGCTTAACTTCAGTGCCTTGGAGATCAGTATCCCGTGCCTTAGTACTTGAACCACACAAGGTTGTAGTGAAGAGAGATTGAGCTGGTGCAAAGTGCTGAGAACAGAGCTCCATACACACAGCAAGTGCCACAAAAGTAGAAACAACAAAGTGGAATGGGACAGGCTGAGCAAGGTGTGTGCATTTATCTGGGCTGCAAGGCAGTGTCAGAGGCTCCCTGGAAATCTGGACTTGAAGCCAGGTGTGGTGGCACAAGCCTGTAATCCCAGTACTTGGGAGGCAGAGACAGGAAGATCACAGGTTTGAGGCCAGCCTCAGCAAGTTAGCAAGGCCTTATTTCAAAACAAAAGATAAAAAGGGCTGGGGGTGTAACTTGGAGGGAGAATGCCCCTGGGTTCAACCCCAGTACAGAGAGAAAGGGGGAGGGGGGGGGAAAGAGAGAGAGAGAGAGAGAGAGAGAGAGAGAGAGAGAGAGAGAGAGAGAGGTAGATAGATCTGGACTTGAACTTCCAGGATGGAGGGAGCAGGGTACCGGGGCAGAGATCTGGGGTGTGGGGACGAACCCTGGGTCTGGGTGAGCCAGACTGGCTGCCCATGGTGCTCCGAGGCGATGGTCAGCGTGTTGAGGAAAACGAGCAGCAGTACTGCCCAGTAGCAAGCAGTGGACTTCACGGCTCGCCGGCAGCGCGCCCGGAGGCCCCTGTTGGCTCTGCGGAGACGGCGGCTGGTGCAGAGGAGGAGAGCCGCCATTGTGATCACCTTCCCAAGCCACGGGTGCCCAGGTGCGGGGAGCCCTAGGTCACGGAGGGCTTTGAGGTGATGGGTGGCTCAAGAAATTGCACAATTTCCTCAACTCACCAGACCCTGGTTTTCATGATCTTGTTCCTGGAAAAGAGAGAGATGGGAGGTGGATGTCATAAGGGGCTGAGAGGGAGGCAGCAGAGGCCAGGGGGTGAGGTCAAGGTTGGAGGCTAAAGTAAGGACTGGGGTCAGGATCTATTCTGGGGACCAAGCTGGTCAGGGGTCCAGGGCTGGTGGCCCTCACAGGCAGTGGGTACAGGTGGTCATAGCACCCTCTTCCTCATCCTCATCGCCTGGGGTCTCTGCCATTGAGCCTGTGTCACTGGCTGGGAGGCTGGCTGTGAGTAAATTGAGGATAGAGGTCAGGACCTGTGGACCCTAAGTCCCCCCTTTCGATTTTTCCCCCTGCCTGTCCACCCTGTGCCCAGCCCTATCCCATCCAGGCCTGGTTGGGACCCCACCGTGGCTGCTGGTGGAGTGTGTGGAGCGAGTGGAGTGACTGAACCAGCGCAGACGTCCACGTCGCCTGTTGGTCAGCTCAGCCAGATGTGGCCCTGTGGGGACAGAAAGGACAGTTGGGGAGGACAGTGTGGGCGCCAAGTCAGGGCCAGGTCCAGGGAAGGGGACATTATCTGGAGTGTTTTTTGTTTTTTTTCGGTACTGGGGATTGAACCCAGGGAGATTCTACCTCCGAGCTACAGGCCCAGCCCTTTTTATTTTTTATTTGAAAGCAGG
Organism: Graphiurus murinus; assembly: GCA_004027655.1. Lineage (NCBI taxonomy): Eukaryota > Metazoa > Chordata > Mammalia > Rodentia > Gliridae > Graphiurus > Graphiurus murinus. The sequence continues at coordinate 64,644 of PVLC010001927.1, read as the reverse complement.
GTCTTGCTAAGTTGCTGAGAGTCTCACTAAGTTGCTAAGGCTGGCCTCGAACCTCCAATCCTCCTGTCTCAGCCTCCCAAGTACTGAGATTATGTGCATGAGCCACCATGCCTGGCTATTTGGAGTTTTTTATCTGAGGCCAGGTCTAGGTTCTGTGTCCCACGCCACAGTGGGGGCTGGGCATAGACTTGCTGTGGTTGGGGCCAGGCCTTAGGAGGGAGAAACACATCCGGGACATGAGCGGAGCAGGGAATGGGGTTGGAGTTGCCTACGATGGCCAGCCCGGCCCTCTTCAGCTGCAGAGGCAAAGTTGCCATCTGCAGAGGGGTCCTCAAGGTCCAGCTCCTCAGCCTGTGTAATCCAGTCTAGGTAGCCCCGAAGGTCCTCCTCCATCTGCTGCTTCTCTCGAAGTTTCTGGAAGTCACCTCGTGCTTTTGCTTTCTCTCTCTCCTTGGAGAACTCCCTGAGGGAGAGGGGAGAGGGCTAGGTGAAGGAGCCGGCCCAGTTCTCTTGCATTTACCATTCCAGCCAGGCTTTCTTCCTAGCTCTTCTTCGAATATTCCAAGCACACTGTAGCCTCTGAGCCTTTGCATTGGCTGTTCCTGTTGTTTGGAATGCTCTTCCTTCAGATAGCCACATATCCTGCTCCCTTAACTCTTTCATGATTTTACTTAAATAACACCTTCTCAACCAGGCCTGTCCTGGAGTCCCTGTTTTTAATGCCAAGATCTCTACATTCCTATCCTTTTTTTTTTTTTTTTTTTTTTTTTTGTACTTGGGATTAAACCAAGGGTGTTCTATCTCTGAGCTACATAGCCCTTTTTATTGCATTCTGTTTTTTAATTTTTTGGGTTTTAGAGTGCCAAGGATTGAACCCAGGGCCTTGAGCATGTTAGGCAAGTACTCTACTACTGAGCTACATCCTCAGTTTTTATTTATTTATTTATTTATTTTGGTGGTACTGGGGATTGAACCTACGGGCATTCTACCTCTGAGTTACATCCCCATCCCTATTTTTAGTCTTTATTTTGAAACAGGGTCTCACTAAGTTTCGGAGGGCCTCACTAAGTAGCTGAGGCTGGCCGGGAACCTGGATCCGATGGTCTCAGCCTCCCAAGTACTGGGATTACAAGTGTGCACCACCACGCCCAGCTCCCAGCTTTATTTTTAATTTGGAAACAGGGTTTGCTAAGTGAAGTTGTTGAGGGTCTTGCTAAGTTGCTGAGGCTGTCTTTAAATCTGCGATCCTCCTGTCTCAGCCTCCCAAGTATTGGAATTAGTCATTGGCCATAGTGCCCGGCTTCCCCATTCCTATCTTTATCTTATCATTCCTTTCTTTCCACACCACACATTCCATATGTGTGTGTGCATATTTATAGTATACACACATTTATTGTGTATGTTACTACTGATGGTCTTTCCATTCCAAATGTAATATTCAGGAAGCAGAGGTTTCCATGTCTTGTTCCATTCTTAAATCAGTGCCTCCCAAGTCAGGCGTGGTGGTGCACGTTTGTAATCCCAGCATTTGGGAGGCTGAGACCGGAGGATCCAGGTTCGCGGCCAGCTTCAGCTACCTAGTGAGGTACTCCGCAACTTAGTGAGACCCTGTTTCAAAATAAAGAATAAAAAAAATAGGGCTGGGGGTGTAGCTCAGAGGTAGAATGCTCCTGAGTTCAATCCCTAGTACCACAAAAACAAACAAACAAACAAAAACAGTGCCTCCCACATAGTAGATGTTTACGATTGAATGAAGGCACATTTCAGATGGGTTTTGAAGGATGTCTAGGACTTTGCCAGCATATAAAGGAAACAGGGGTTCTGGTGAGGGGTGCAGAAAGGGGGAATATCGAGGCCTCTTACCCACTCAGGACACCAAGCACAAGGTTGAGGACGAAGAAGGACCCAAAGATGACGAGGCTCACGAAGTACACCCAGGGTAGCTCATACCCCATGGCATCCTGCATCTGGGGAGAGAGAGGACATACTTTCCTCAGTGTATGCAGACACATCCACCCGAGCTTCAGGAGGAAGGGCAGGTGCAGCCATGGAGCTGTGTGCCTGCTGTCCACCTCACCCAGTAGAGGACATCAGTCCAGCCTTCCATGGTGATGCACTGGAAAACTGTCAGCATGGCGAAGAAGAAATTGTCGAAGTTGGTGATGCCACCATTAGGCCCTGGCCAGCGCCCGCGGCACTCCGTCTGGTTCAGGGTGCATACACGCCCAGAGCCTGAAGATGCACACGGCGATGGGTCCTCCTCTGCTTCCACATCTATAGGGGAAGAGAGTTGGGGGCTACCAAGCACACCCACCCGCTGTCCCTGCAGTTCTGGAGCCCCATCCTCCAAGGGAGTTCTACTCAGGGTCCTAGATTTTTCTCCTCCTGCTTCTCCTCCTCTTCCTCCTCCTCCTCCTCCTCCTCCTGCTCCTCCTCCTCCTCCTCTTTTTTTCTGGTACTGGGGATTGAACACAGGGGTATTCTACCTCTGAGCTATACCCCCAGTCTTGTTTTGTCAAATGCCTCTTTCTGCGGTACTGGGGATTGAACTCAGGGGCATTCTACCTCCGAGCTATACCCCCAGCCCTATTTTTTATTCTTTATTTTGAAACCGGGTCTCACTGAGTTGCGGAGTGCCTCACTATAGCTGAAGCTGGCCGCGAACCCGGATCCTCCGGTCTCAGCCTCCTGAATGCTGGGATTACAAGCGTGCGCCACCACGCCCGGTTCCCCCAGTCCTGTTTTATGGTACTGGGGATTAAACCCAGGGGCATTCTACCTCTGAGCTATACCCTCAGCCCTATTTTTTTGTTGGTTTTACTTTGAAACAAGGTCTCACTAAGTCGTGGAAGGCCCACCAGCTGAGGCTGGTCTCGAAACTGCAATCCTCCTGTCTCAGCCTCCCAAGTAAGGGTATTACAAGCATGGGCCACCACGCCTGGCAACTCATTCCTTTTTATTTTTTATTTTTGAAACAGGGTTTCTCTAAGCTGAAGGTCTTGCTAAGTTGCTGAGGTTGGTCACAAACCTATGATCCTCCTGTCTCACCCTCCCAAATACTAGGATTATAAATTTTCGCCACTACCCAGGTTTAGGGTTCTAGATTTTTCTAAGGCAAGGACAACCCCTAATTCCTCTTCTAGGGCTGAACTCTGCAAGGTCCAGATTTGGAACCACTGGGAATCTGTGAGTCCTGGATAAGAGCTGGGTGAGGTGTTGTAACCTGTAATTCCAGTACTTGGGAGGCTGAGACAGGAGGATCACAGGTTCAAGGTCAGCCCCAGCAACTTAGTGAAACTGTTACAAAAACAAACAAACAAACAAACAGGGCACACACACACAAATCCTCCATAAGGTTTCTGAATAGCAGTGAGGCATGGGCCTGGGGGCGTCTTGTGAATTTAGGGGAGTCTTATGAAAAGAAGGCAAAGAAAAGGCTAGGTCTGGGGTCTGGTTGAAGGGCTTAATGGAAAGGGACTCATCAGGGAGTCCCTTTCCATTAAATGTGGGGCAGGGCCGTGGTTTGTGGGTGGAGACTTGTGGTAGGGGCGCAGCTATTATCGAGGGAGGGGACATAGTTTGGTATTGGGGGTGGAGTCTTGAATTTAGGGATGCGGCTTGGTTTATCCTGGGGTGGAGCCTGAGCCTGGGGGGCGAAGTCCTGTGAATTTGAATGGGTTTCCTTGGGAACAAGACTAGGCCTAGGAGCAGGGCCAGGGAGTGAGTCCCGCCAAGGGAGGGGTGGGCTGGCTGACCAGATCCCAGGAAGTAGCAAGTCTTGTGCATGCGTCCCAGGAACAACTCGAGTCCGATGATGGCATAAATGATAATGACGAAGAGCACCAGCAGCGCAATGTGCAGCAGCGGCACCAGCGCCTTCATGATGGAATTGAGCACGATGTGCAGGCCTGCGGGGAGCGAGGGGCGGGGTCAGTTCGGCCCCACGCCCACCGACCTCCCACCTCCAACCCCAAGGGGCATGCCACTCACTCGGGACCCCAGACACCAGCCTCAGCGGCCGCAGCACCCGAAACGCCCGCAACGCCTTCACGTCGAAACCTCCTGGCTTCCCCCCAGTGTGGGGGGTGTCACCTGGCCTCCCAGGGCCCTGCTCCAGCAGCACACTGAACAGCCTGATGGTTGAGCACCGGACCGGGAGGGCAGTCAGGCCTCCATTCCCCATCCACCTCCCCCTTTTCTCCCCAGAAAAGCAAGCACAAGTCAGGGTCATTGGAAATGCAAATTATTATTATTATTTGGGTACTGGGGTTGAAATTAGTGTCATTCTACCTCTGGGGTACACCCTTGGCCCTATTTAACTTTTTTTTTTTTTTTTTTTTTTTTGCTGTACTGGGGATTGAACTCAGGGGCATTCTACCTCCGAGCTACACCCCCAGCCCTATTTTTTTATTCTTTATTTTGAAACCGAGTCTCACTAAGTTGTGGAGTGCCTCACTAGGTAGCTGAGGCTGGCCGCGAACCAGGATCCTCCGGTCTCAGCCTCCCGAATGCTGGGATTACAAGCGTGTGCCACCACACCCGGCCCTATTTAACTTTTGATTTTTTTTTTTTTTTTTTTTTTGGTACTGGGGATGGAACCCATGGGCATTCTACCTCTGAGCTACACCCCTAGTCCTATTTTTTATTCTTTATTTTGAAACAGGGTCTCACTAAGTTGCGAAGTGCCTCACTAGGTAGCTGAGGCTGGCCGCGAACCCAGATCCTCCTGTCTCAGCCTCCCAAATACTGGGATTTACAAGCATGTACCACCACACCCAGCTAACTTTTTTTTTTTTTTCAATACTGAGTATGGAACCCAGGGGCATTCTACCTCTGAGCTACACCTCCAGTTCTATTTTTTTACTCTTTATTTTGAAACAGTGTCTCACTACATTGCAGAGAGCCTCACTAAGTAGCTGAGGCTGGTCGCGAACCCGGATCCTTCAGTCTCAGCTTCCCAAATACTGGGATTACAAGCGTGCACCACCACGCCTGGCTCCAGTTTTAACTTTTGATTTTGAAACAGGCTCTCACTAAGTTGCCGACAGCATGCACCACCACGCCCAGCTCCAAATGCATTTTCAATATGTTATATATTATTTCAGTATGTTATATATAATATTCCTGAGTGTGACTGTCGAACAGGGGCGGTCCGAGGCAGTGGCTTTTCTGAGCCTGGAATTCATTGGCCTGACGTTAGAAGGGTGAACTAGGGTTGGGTACCCTACCAGGTGGGGTGCCCTCCCCTCTCTAAGCAGATGCGCACCCGACCACGACGATAATGAAGTCCAGTAGGTTCCAGCCGTTGCGGATGTAGGCGCTGGGGTGGAGCACCAGCCCGTAGGCTACGATCTTGAGCACAGTCTCCACAGTGAAAATTACCAGGAATACGTACTCCACTTGCTCCTGGGGGCGGAGTCGGGGCGCCGGGGGCGGGATGCGAAGTCATTTGGGGGCGGGGTTTGGCAGAGGGGCGGGGTCTGGCTGCAAGGCTTGAGATGCAGTTCTATTGGGGCAGTACCTGATGGGAAAAGGGGTAGGAAGGGGAGGGAAGGGGCGGGGCCGGCCTCACCAGGTTGTGATTGGCAGTGTTGGAGTCATCCTCAGGGAAGGGGATGTAGACCCCCAGAGCCACGCAGTTGGCAAAGATGGTCAGCAGGATGAGGATGTCAAAGGGTCTTGAGAGGATCACAGCTAAGGACTCAGGCAAAGCAGCCTTGGAATCCCCAGATTCCCTTGGGACCCTCTCCACCCAATTCCAACCTCTCTGCCCTGACCAAGGTCTTGACTTTGATCCCAGACCCAGGAAACCATTACCATCCCCAACTCTTGCTTTGATTCAGTCCTTGACTCTTAACCTTTGCCTTATGGATTCCCCCACTCTGACCCAGTTCTTGACCCTTGATTCTTGATGACTTCCAGCCCTGACCTAATCTTGTGTGTGTGTGTGTGTGTGTGTGTGTGTGTGTGTGTGTGTGTGTGTGGTACTGGGGATTGAACCCAGGATGTTTTCCTCTGAGCTACACCCCCAGCCCTATTTTATTTTTATTTTGAAACAGGGCCTCACTAAGTTGCTCAGGCTGTCCTCCAACCTGCAATCCTTCTGTCTCAGCCTCCCAAGTACTGGGATTGCCACCATGCCTTGCTTATTTTTTTATTTTGAAACAAGGTCTTGCTAAAGTTACTTGTACACTGGTCTCTAACCTGCAATCTTTCTGCCTCAGCCTCCCAAATACTGGGATGACAGATTGTGCCAGCAAGCCTAACTCCATTCCTTGATTCCTTTAAAGAAAAAAATGGTACCGAGGATTGAAACCAGGGGCATTCTACCTCTGAACCCTATTTTATTTTATTTTGAACCTGGGTCTCACTAAGTTGCTGAGGCTGGCTGCAAACCTTCGATCCTCTTGTCTCAGCCTCCTAAGTACTATTATTACAAGTGTGAGCCACCATGCCTGGCTCATTCCTTGACTCTTGGTACCCTTGTGGCCCCTACTCCTGCCCTTTCAGGATACTTCCACTCCACGATGCTGATGCAGGACCGCCGCAGGGGATTGGCCAGGGTGAGGCAAAAGAGTGCCCGGGGTGATCTCTGGGCACTGGCTGCTGCCACAGTCTTGTGCTTGCTGTGCTGGGCTTTTCGCCTAGGGGTCCCCAGGCTTGATGCCCCGCTGATGTCACCCCCCATGGCTGGAGGTCCAGGGCACAGCCCCCATTTGGGACCAGGGCCTGTCCCATTGGCTGGACTGGGCTCTGGGGTGGTGTCTGTGTGGAGAAACAGAGTCAGGAGGGACCAAGTATTGGGGCCATCATAGCTGCTTCCTAACTGATCCCATCCCTCTGAAGGAAGAAAAGAAGCATATTAGAATCGAGGGTACCTGAGCTAAGGTTTGGGGGTAAGAATTAGTGTTGGGATTAAGATTGGAGGTGGAGTGACAATTTATAGGGAAGTGAAGGTGAGGGTGTTTCCAAGTGAAGTAGGGTTTGACTGGGGATAGAGTTTAAGTTGTCATGTGGTGGACTTCAGTTTGTAGCTGGAGGCAAATATAAGATTAAATTGGAGTAGTGGGCTTGTATTTAAATACAGGTGGGAGAAGAGTTTGGTTAAGATTTTGGGTTAGGACTTGGTATTGGAATGAGTTAGGATGAGGATTAGGATTGAGTTAGGGTTGAGGCTGAGTTTTGAGTGGGATTTGAGTTTTACATTGGGGTTTTCAGCTAAGGCCATTTCCAGTTACCATGGCCTTCTTCCAGTTTCTTTCTTTTGTTTTTAATTTATTTTTTTCGGTACTGGGGATTGAACTCAGGGGCATTCTACCTTCGAGCTATACCCCCAGCCCTATTTTTTATTCTTTATTTTGAAACCGGGTCTCACTAAGTTGCAGAGGGCCTCACTAGATAGCTAAGGCTGGCCGAGAACCCAGATCCTCTGGTCTCAGCCTCCCAAATGCTGGGATTACAAGCATGTGCCACCATTCCTGGCTCCTTCTTCCAGTTTCTGAGGAGCAGTAGGTTGGCTTGGATAAGATCCTCCACTTTGAAGGAAATAAGCTGTCTGAGTTTAAAGCCCAACTCTTCCATTTGGTAGCTCTGTATCTCCTTGGGAAAATTAGGTAATCCTTCTGAGCCTCAATTTCCTTATCTGTATAATGGGGATAAGAAGGGTACCTTTACTATAAAGGTTGTGAGGATTAAATGAATTCAGCATTCAGAAGAAAGCCTGGCATGTAATATTCCCATTTTGTAGATGAGGAAATTGAGGCCAATAGGTTAAGTGACTTAACAAAACGGCTGAATCCCGAGTCGAACCTGGGCAGCCTGACTCCTGAGCCTCATAACTTACTACCCACCATCAGGTGTGTCTTCTTGCTCTTTTTTGTTTTGTTTTTAAAAAGACTCTGTGCTCTTTCTGTAAAGTCATAGACGGCACTCACTAATGATACTGGCATCCAGGGTTGAGGTTGAGGTTAGGTGACTTTAGTGTTCTGGCTGTAACTAGGGTGGGGTTTGGATTCTAATGTGATTTGCCTTCTCATAGGTTGGGTTTGTGTTAAGATTCAGTTTGGGGTTGGCTTTGGAGGGAGAGTTGGGGAGGGTGCTAGGATAGGGGTGAAGGTCAGGATTGAGGTTGGGTTTCATTTGGGATCTAAGGCTGTGGATGGGGCTGGAGGGAGATGGGGGAGAGCATCTGCGTCAGTCTGAGGGTTGGGGCTCAGGTGATGAAGAGTCTGTTTTGGGCTGGCCGGGATGGGAACAGGGAGATGTGATTTTGATCCCTCGGAGGATCTCCTGAGCTAAGGTCCAGGTGGGCAGTCATGGGTCAGAAGGGAGAGGGCAGAGCAGAGCACAGGCTTGCTCCAAGGGTCTGCAGGGGTGGACGGATCCTCTCACCTTTCCCGCCTTCAGATTCCGACATCCTCCTCTGGAGATTGAGCCGCCATCTGCACGCAGCCCCCCTTTCCTCCCCCAGCTTTGGAGAGATTAAGGTCACAGGGCGGGGCGATAACAGTGTTGCATGGGAGGGTAAACGGGCGCAAACAGGACATTTGTGGGCCAGAGCCTGGCAACAGAAAAGGCACTGATTAAATGTTTACCAAATAGATATCCACACCAAACGGTCAGAAACTACTATTTATTTATTGTGGTACTGGGGGATTGAATCCAGGGCATTCTACCTCTGAGCTACACCCTCAGCCCTATTTTTTATTCTTCATTTTGAAACAGGGTCTTACTAAGTTGCAGAAGGCCTCACTAAGTAGCTGAGGCTGGTTGTGCACCTGCGATCCTCATGTCTCAGCCTCCCAAGTACTGGAATTACCACGCCCTACTAGTATTTATTTTTGAAACAGAGTCTTGCTAAGTAGCTGAGGGTCCTCACTAAGTTTCGAGACTGTCCTCAAACCTGTGATCATCCTGTTTCAGCCTCCCCAGTATTGAATTTGTAGGCATGTGCCACCATGCCGGTTCAGAAACTAAAATTAAAAATGATAACATTTTCCAATAGTATCTGGAATTTGAAGTGCATAGGAAAAACCTAATGTATGTGCAATATCTCTGTGGGAAAAAAAGACTCAAATAACAAGTATTAAAGAGGACTTAAAATAGAAAAATATATAATATTTATGGATTGAAAGGTTCAATACTGTAATGATGTCGATTCTTTCTAATGTGTTTTGGAGATTCAATGGAATTTCAACAGGTATCTCAAAAGATTTTTCCACGAAACTTGACAAACTGATTATGAAATGTATATCAATGTACAAAAGACCTAGAAAATCCCCAATCCTTTTTTTTTCTTTTCTTTTTGGTACTGGGGATTGAACCCAGGAGCATTCTACCTCTGAGCTACACCCCCAGCACTATTTTACTTGTTATTTTTGAAACAGGTCTCACTAAATTGCTAAGAGTCTTGCTAATTTGCAGAGCCTGGCCTCGAACCTGCTATCCTCCTGTCTCAGCTTCCCAAGTACTGGGATTACAGGCGTGTGCCAATGCGTTTTACTGAATACAGCCTTAAATTAAGCTCCTTTGTTGCGTCCCACCGGTCTCATCACAGTTCCTTTTCCTCTTCGAAGTGCTTATGCGGCTGCAAGTGGAAGAACTACAGCTCCCAGCAACCATTGCGTGCTCAAGCCTGCGCACACAGATTCACACCTAGCCACCAAGAATGCTGACCGCGACCGGTTCGTTTACGGAACTACACTTCCCAATAGCCCCCGCGCGGCCCTTGACGCTCTGTGCACCCGGAGCTCAGAGCGGGGCTCCAAGAGCTGCGCCCCACTTTCTCGAATCTGGTCCTGGACCCTGACCCCGATTCCTATTTGGCTCCACCATGGAGGAGGCCGACCGAATCCTCATCCATTCCTTGCGCCAGGCTGGCACGTAAGTACACAGCCCCCACTTGCCCCTAAATGCCCACATCCGGGACTCCAAAATCCAGGACCCCCCGTTACCCGGGAACCTTAAAACCTGGGACCTAGATATTTAGGGCTCTAACTTCCAAGACCCTTAGACCTCACGCATACAACCCCTGGTATCAGGGTCCTCCCAGATCTCTCGACCCCGACTTTTGGTAAACCCAGATATCCGGAGATCTTACAATCTTGGAAGCTCAAGACCCGGGGACCCTGAAATCTATGGATTTTAACATCAATACTCTGATGTCTGCATACTCTAAGATACTTGCAGCCTGAGAATTAGGGGAATCAAAACCTCAGGACGCTGGTAGCCTGGGATTGCATACTTGAGAACCTTCAAACTTCAGTTTCCCGAACATTTGGGGCTTTTAAAACCCCAGGACCCTGGAATCTAGCGACATCAGCGCTGATCACCTAAGCAAACCAGAACTCTTCCAGTTGAGGGCCTTGAGAGCCCAGGATCGGATCTAGGGCGCCTGATTTTTGTATTGTTTGAAACTCGAAGGTCTTAATATCTAGGGATCTTGACATCCAGGAACCCTGACATTTGAAATTCCTGAAAACCCCAGCCTTGCAACACATAGTCTTCTCAAAACCCTAGCAGCTCAGTATCTAGGGGTTTCTGTCACGTAGAAAATGTCATATCTGGAGACCCAGAAATACAGAGACCATGCCACCTGGGGCCCTTTCACCCTCTCCAACCCCAGAAATTTGAGACTCTGAAACACAGGGGAAATTTGAGATTTCATCCACCATTCTCCTACATGAATGTCTTAGGACCTGAGGATTTACCTAGTTATTTGTTTTCCAAGTGGAAGTCACAGTCACAATCTGGTGGGATCTGTTTGAACTCGTGCAACCTCCCCACCCCCTGTTCTAGGGCTTCCAGAAGGCTGCATGACTCAGCCTGATCCCTGTCTCCTGACTACTCCTCTACATAGAACTTGCCCCTTTCTTCTTCAGCGCAGTCCCTCCAGATGTGCAGACCCTACGAGCCTTCACCACTGAGCTGGTCGTGGAGGCTGTGGTCCGCTGCCTGCGTGTGATCAACCCTGCTGTGGGCTCTGGCCTCAGCCCCCTGCTGCCTCTGGCCATGTCTGCCAGGTTCCGCTTGGCCATGAGCCTGGCTCAGGCCTGCATGGTGAGTGGCCTCCTCCCAGTAAACACATTGTCTTCCTTCCTCCTTTACAAAGTAACAAATCTCCTGTGAAACTCTTGCTTTTCCAATCTGTGGGTGTGTCTCTGTGGTTTAGCATTCATTAATGGTTTTGGCTGCTGGCTTTTTAGCCAAACTGCATGAGTGGTTCAGAACTTAGCTCTACCACTTGCTAACTGTGTGACCCTAACCCCTCTGGGGCTCAGTTTTATCATCTGTGAAATGGAGATGATAAAAGTAAGGTTATTATTAGGATTAAATGAGTCCATCCAGTTTACACCTGAGCTATCACATTTTAAGTTTGGCATCAAGATATATCCCCCCTGTGGCTTCCGTCTACCAGTTTCAGGAAAGGCCCTGCTTGGATCACATGCTCACTCCTAAACTAATCACTGTGCATTTTGATTGGTCCAGCCTGGATCATGTGGTCGTTCTATGGGACACTCTGATTGGCTCCTCCTTCAGGATCCCATGGAGTTGGAGGGAAGGATGGTTATCCAAAGGAAGGTTAACTAAAACTGTCTCTGATACATTCCCCTGTGGCAACTGGGTGTATCCTGCCTGTTATAATCCAAAAATGCTTCTGTGATAGGTGAAATAAAGTGTCTTTCCAATGAAGCACTTACCTTTCCTCAGCCCAGAACTGGACACAGTTCTGAGCTATTCCTTTTTTCCTTTCTTTTTGATACTGGGGATTGAACCCAGGGATATTCTACCTTTGAGCCACACCACTGCCCTATTCATTTTTATTTTTTAAACTTATTTAAAAATTTTGAAAATACTTTTATTGGTCCATTGTAATTATACATCTTAGTGAGGTTCACTGCATACAAATAGACATACACACAGGTTATTTTCTTATTTTGGAACAAAGTTTTGCTATGTTGCTAAGTGTACTGCTAGGTGGTTGAGGCCGGCCTCGAACTTGAGATCCTCCTGTCTCTACCTTCCAAGTATTGGGATTACAGGCATGTGCCACTATGCCAAGCACCCCAGCCCTTTTTATTTTTTATTTTATTTTATCTATTTTTTGTGGTACTGGAGATTGAATCCAGGGACATTCTACCTCTGAGCTATACCCCGACCCTATTTTATTTTTTATTTTGAAACAGGGTCTCACTAAGTTGTGGAGGGCCTCACTAATTTGCTGAGGCAGACTTCGAATCTGTAATCCTTCTGTCTCAGCCTCCCAAGTACTAGGATTACAAGTGTGTGCCACAACACCCAGTAAAAGAAAGCCCTCAGTTTTTGTTTTTGTTTTGTGGTGTTGGGGATCAAACCCAGGGCCTTATGTTTGCTAGACAGATGCTCTACCACTGAGCTACATCCTCATCAATTTTTTATTTTGAAACAGCGTCTTGCAGAGTTGGTGAGTCTTGCTAAGTTGCTGAGGCTGGATGTGAACTTGTGATCCTTGAGCTATTTATTTTTTCAGTACTGGGGATTGAACTCAGGGGCATCTACCTCCGAGCTACACCCCCAGCCCTATTTTTTATTCTTTATTTTGAAACCGAGTCTCACTAAGTTGCAGAGTGCCTCACTAGGTAGCTGAGGCTGGCCGTGAACCCGGATCCTCCAGTCTCAGCCTCCTGAATGCTGGGATTACAAGCGTGCGCCACCACGCCTGGCTTTCCTTGAGCTATTTCTGGTGGCTCATTGGCTCTGTGGTTTTGAGTCTCTCAGCCTCTTTGGTCCTAAGTTTCTTCATGTGTGAGGGGGTGTGATAATTGTACTTACTATGTCAGGTTGCTGTGAAGATTAAAAACAAGCTAAGTGGCTGGGTGTAGTGGTGCATGACTGTAATACCAGTACTTGGGATGTTGAGACAGGAGAATCACAGGTTTGAGGCTAGCCTCAGCAACTTAGTAAGACCCTGTTTCAAAATAAAAAATAAAAAGGCTTGGAGTATAGCTTGGGTTCAATAACCCTGGGTTCAATCCCTTATACTGAAAAAAAAGTTACGGGGATGCAGGTTGCTCAGTTTTAGAGCATGTGTTTTTACATGCATGAGGCCCTGGATTCAATCCTCAGCATCAATCAATCAATCAATCAATCAATAGCTGGGCGTGGTGGCGCACGCTTGTAATCCCAGCATTTGGGAGGCTGAGACTGGAGGATCCAGGTTCTCGGCCAGCCTCAGCTGCTTAGTGAGGCCATCTGCAACTTAGTGAGACCCTGTTTCAAAATAAAGAATAAAAAATAGGGCTGGGGGTATAGCTCGGAGGTAGGACGCCCTTGGGTTCCATCCCCAGTACCACACACACACACACACACACACACACACACACACACACACACAATAAATAAATAAATAAATAAATAAATAAATAAATAAATAAATAAATAAATAAATAATACAATAAGCCCAGCATGGTGGCACACGCTTGTAATCCCAGTACCTGGGAGGCTGAGACTGGAAGATCTGGGTTCTCGGCCAGCCTCAGCTACTTAGGCCCTCTGCAATTTAGTGAGACCCTGTTTCAAAATAAAGAATAAAAAATAGGACTGGGGGTGTAGCTTGGAGGTAGAATGCCCCTGAGTTCAATCCTCAGTACTGCAAAATAAATAAATAAATACATACATACATAAATAATACAATGTAAATAAATAAAGTAAAAACTGGGCGTGGTGGCTCATGGTTGTAATCCCAATACTTGGGAGGCTGGGACAAGAGGATTGCAGATTCTACAGCCTCTGCAATGTAGTGAGGTTTTCAGCAACTTAGTGAAACTTTGTTTCAAAACAAAAATAAGCCTGGAGTGGTGGTGAATTCTTCTAATCCTAGTACTTGGAGGCTGGGACAGGATGATTGCAAGTCCAGGATAGTCTCAGCAATGTAGTGAGGCTTTTAGCAACCTAGTGAAACCTTGTTTCAAAGCAAAGAAATAAAAAGGTCTGGGGGTGTAGTTTGGAGGTAGAATGCTGCTGTTTTCAATCTCCCAGTACCATAACAAATAAATAAATAAAGTAAAAGTGGAGTTAATATATAATCTTTCTGGAAGTGGCATTACTCTTAATGGATAGGCCTGATCTGCCTGCTTGCATTTCAGCAACCTGTGGCTACACAGTGAATATAAACAATTCCACCATACACAGTAAGTATATGGTGGTAGAGGGACAGTAGAATAACTCCCATGAATACTTCCTCTAGACACAGGGGACAGGGTGGCCAGAGATGCTTGGTTTAGAGTATGCTTATGCAGTTTCTGTCTCTTGGCTCTGCCCATTCATTCATTCTCAGGTTCACCTGCCAATTAGGATTTCTCAGAATCTTTTGTCTGGGACTCTTGGTGGACTCACAAAGCAGGCAGTCTGTCCCCTGACCAGAGATTGTGTCCTGGAAGATGGTACTCTTAAGGGGGAAAATTAAGACATGGAGAAGTGGGAAGTGCCAAGGTGGGTGGTCAGACTATCCACAGTTCTCAGTTCTCTTTTCCCAGTGCTGTCTGCCACAGGATTCTGTATTTATCTACTTTGGCTCACACTGACTTTAGTGTAGAGCAGGGAATCTGGCCTTTTCGGTGGTCAAGCGGTACTTGTGATTGTCTGGCCCCAGTAGTCTCAGTTTGCCAGCAGCAAGCCGAAAAGTTCTCTTTTTAAAAAATTGTATGGTAGTAAGGATTGATCCCAGGGGCATTCTACCTCCAAGCTACACCCCAAGCCCTTTTTATTTTGAAACAGGGTCTCACTAAGTTGCTGTGTGTGTCATGTCTCTCTAAGTTGCTGAGACTGACCTCCAACTTGTGATCCTCCTATCTTGACCTCCCAAGCATTGGAATTACAGGCAGGCACCACCACACCCAGCCAGAAAGGGTCTCTGTAAGAGCATAGTGGTGCTCTAGTGTCCTCTTCGGCATGGGCCCTGCTCCTGGTACCCGTTTTTGTCCCTCAGCCACCTCCATATTTTGGCATCTGTCACTCCACTCCTGGAATAAGTTTCCATATCAGTCACAACTTCTTTATAACAGATGTCAGAAAAAAAATAACCAAAGCAAAGTAACTGAAAAGTCAGTGGTTTCACACTTTTTTGATTACAACACTCCAAAATAAATAGAGCTACATTGTGACCCAGAATACACATACATTGTAGTAATGATGGCTTTTGAGTGTGTACTCTGTCAGGCACTGTGGTACCTTGTTTAATTCTGATGACAACCTTCTAGGGCAGGCTTTTTGTATCACTGTTTTTCAGATAGAGAAAGTGTAGCACAGAGAGGTTGAGTGATTGGCCTGAGGTCACACAGTTGGTTAAGAGGCAGAGCTTGGGTTTGAATTGTGGAAGTCGGCTTTCAGGGTTCATGTAACTCTGGATCAGCAGCACCTCTAGCAGATCAAGGCTTTCTTTCTCTCTGGATTTTTTCCTTAGTCCTATCTAGAAATCATGGGAGTCCTTTCTCTGCTATTATGTTGCTGATCTTTTTGCCTGTTTATTTCACTCACTCATTCATTCATTTATTTATTTTTGCAATGCTGGGAATGGAACCCAGGGTTTCACCCATGCTAGGAAAACATTCCACCACTGAGCCACATCCCCAGCCTATTTTACAGTATTGGGGATTGAACCCAGGGCCTCATGCATGCTAGGAAGCACTCTAACATTGCGTTACATCTCCAGCCCATTTGTTAATTTCATTTTTTGAGACAGAGCCTTGCTTAATTGTCCAGGCTGGCCTGGAATTTGCAATCCTCCTTCCTCAGCCTCCTGAGTAGCTGGGATTACAGGCATGTGCCACCATGCCCAGCCCTGCCTGTTATTTTTTTTTTTAATTTATGGTACTGGAGATTGAACCAAGTGTGCTCTACCTCTGAGCTACACTCCCAGCCCTATTTTATTGTGAAACAGGGTCTTGCTAAGTTGCAAAGGCTGGCCTCAAACTTGAGATCCTCCTGTTTCAGCCTCCAAAGTACTAGGATTATAGGCATTAACCACTGTGCCCAGCTCTGCCTATTGATTTTTAGGAACTCTTTATATAATACATAGATTCATTACTTGCTCCAAATATTTTTATCAACTTATTACTCTTTTGACTTTGCTAAGTATTTTTTTTTCCTTTTTATATAGTCAGAAATCCCATCTTTTCTGTCACTTTTTCAATCCTGGGACTGAACCCAGGAACACTCTATCTCCAAGCTACACCCAGCCCTTTTTATTTTGTAGTTTGAAATAGAGTCTGTGTTGCCGAGGGTCTCATTAAGTTGCTGAGGCTGGCCTCCAACCTGCCATCCTCCAGCTTCAGCTTCCCAAATACTGGGATTATAGGCATGCGCCACCGTGCCTGGCTTCTATTTTCTCTTTTATGGCCTGTGGATTTGGAGTCAGTTGGCAAGGCCAGATCTTGAACGTTGACTGGGGGTGTTGGGCAGCTGGCAGGGGGTTGGGAGGGTAGTGGTTGGTAGAAGTGGGATCTGGTGTGGCCTAGACCCAGGGCTCTCAAGACAGGAAGGTCCTGCCTAGCTGGCTGATGGGGCCTACCTCTTTGGCCCAGGCATGCCACTTGATTAACACTTGATAACCCCCAGGACCTGGGCTACCCCTTGGAGCTTGGCTATCAGAACTTCCTCTACCCCAGTGAGCCCGACCTCCGGGACCTGCTTCTCTTCTTGGCTGAGCGGCTGCCCACAGATGCCACTGAGGACGCAGACCAGCCCGCGGGTACAGGGTTGGGAAGGGGACTGGGGGAGCGGAGTGGGTTCCTGGAGTGGGAGGGACTGAGGATCATGGCAGAAAGGCAAAAAGTTCCTGGGTAGGAGTGGGCTGTGTCATCAGGAGAGCCAGGCAGAAGGATTCGGGTCGGAGGAGATGGATGCGTAGCAGGTGGCACGGCTGGGCTGACCCTAGTGGTGAGTGGGTGCCGAGGCCTCCCTGACTGTGCTGTGCCCTTTTCTGGTCACTCCACTCCTAACCATATCAGCCCGATTCCTCTTCCTCTGGATCTTATGGTTCACTCCCTTAGCCCTCGGAGGTTTGTGTTCTGATGTCACCCTGGGGAGGCCTTCCTCTGACTGCCTTGTGGAACATTCCAGCCTCCTCTTGGCAGTCCTTCTCTTCCTTTCCTGCTGGCCACCTGATAGAGGTCTAGATCTTGCTTTTTTTGTTGTTGTTGTTATTGGAGTTTGAACCCAGTTGTGTTCTACTTCCAAGCCACACACCTGGTCCTTTAATTTTTTTTTATGGTCCTAGGGGTGGAACCCAGGGGTCTTCTACCTCTAAGCTATACCCCCAGTCTGATTTTATTTCTTATTTGGAAACAGGGTCTCACTAAGTTGATGAGAGTCTCACTACTTGCTGAGGCTGACCCCTGCAATCCTCCTGTCTCAGCTTCCTAAATACTGGGATTACAGGTGTGCACCACCACACCTGGCTCTAATTTTTTTTTTTCATTTGGAAACAGGGTCTTGCTAAGTTGCCGAGGCTGGCTTTGAACCTGCAATCCTCCTGTCTCAGCCTCCCGAGGACTAGAATTACAGGTGTGCACCATCACGCCCAGCTCTGGATCATACTTAATCCTGTTCCTAAACTCTCCTCTGTTAGCTTGCTGGCTCCATGAGAATGGGACTTTTATCATTTTGTTCCCTCATGGCTCCAGTGGCCAAAATAGTGACTGGTTTCTAATTTGTTCAGTGTTTATTGAATGACTGTGAGAATGCTAACTGGATGGATCTGACTCTCTGGATGAGAGGTCAGGAGTCAAGGTTGGTTTTCAAGAGTAGACACTTTGGGATTTGCGACACTGTTACCTAATGAACACTCCCTCCCTCCTCATCCCTACATAGGAGACTCAGCTATTCTTCTCCGAGCCATCGGGAGCCAAATCCGGGAGCAGCTGGCCCTGCCCTGGGTCCCACCTCTCCTTCGCACTCCCAAGCTACAGCACCTCCAGGTGGGACCCCTGACTCCTGTCCATCTTTGCTTATCCTCACCTTGCCTTGCTTGTCCCCATCTGGGTACCCAGGTTGTCCCCCCCTCCCCCCCCCGCCACCATTGCCACTGCATTTCCTCCCGGACGCTCTGACTCTGCTCTCTCCCGCCAGGGCTGTGCCCTCCAGCAGTCTCTCCGTGCCAGCAGGCTGGTCATGCCAGAGTTGAGTTCCAGAGGAGGTGAGGCTGTCGGGGGGTTGGCGAGGTGGCTAGGATTGAGTCTGAGTGTGTTATCACATGGAAGGTGGTGACACAGTAAGACTCCTGGCTGACTCTGCTCTTGCCCCCAGAGTCACGGGAGTTCCAGGCAAGTCCTCTGCTGCTACCGGCCCCCATGCAGGTGCCCCGGCCTGCTGGGAGGGCGGCCTCGCTCCTTGAACACCATGCTATCCAGCTCTGCCAGCACGTGGGCGGGGATCGGCCAGGGGACGAGGACTGGGTACGCCGGGCGTCCCGCCTGCCACCCCAGGTACAGGGGCTGCTTTTCATAGTCACATGTTTCATAGTCACATTTCCCCAGTTGACTCCAACCTGCCTCTGTTCTCATCTCTCCCTCACCTCCCTTCTCTGTGTCCTTCTCTGCATCTAACCCCTTCTTTGCCTGCTCTGTGCCACATATCCTTTTCGTGTCTTCATCTGACTGGGGGCTCCAGACTTTCTTCTCTCTTCCCACATCTTTCTCTAGGGTGGGGAACAAGTGGGTGGAAAGAAGTGTAGCTATTGGGAAGAGGTGTCTCCCTGTCCTCAGGGAGTTTGCAGGCCCGTGGGGCTGCTGCCTGGCTGGGTGCAAAGGCAAGCGGGTGTGCGGGGCTTGTCATGTGGCCCCTGGAGGGCATTGGGGATCAGCAGGCCTCCACACCCTCTTGTCCCCCTGCCCGCTCTTTCCAGGAGGACCCCCGGGCTCCACGACAACGGCTGCAGAAGCAGCTAGCCGAGCAGCTGCGCCAGAGCTGGGGCCCACTCGGCACCCCCACACAAACCCGAGACCTGGGAGAGCTGCTGCAGGCGTGGGGTGCCGGGGCCAAGACCAGCACCTCCAAGGGCTCCCGCTTCACACATTCAGAGAAGTTCACCTTTCACCTGGTGGGTGGGCCTGAGGGGACATGGGGGTACTGGTGGGGCATGCCAAGCTCGAGGGTTGCTTTATGTGTAAGTGCCACCTTATCCATACAGGTTCCTGTATACCCACTGGGTGGAGGGTGCCAAGAGGGCTCCACTAGCTTCTTGGGACTTTGGTGAAGAAAGGGCAGATAGATGGGAAGCATGTAAGGGTGGAGGGGTGCTCTTGGTACAAGCCCTGCCATTCCCCAGGCACTTTCCTCTGGGTATATCTTCTCCCCTTGGATGCTCAGTTGGAGGGGCCCCGTCCTGCTCGTGCACCTTTGGGACAGCTATGTCAGGGTCGGGGAGTTCCCTCTGAGAGCACACACTCTAGTTTGAGGTTGCAGGTAGTTTCTTTACCCTCAACTAATCTCAGTCTGTGGTTGAGTGGGTGTGGGTACAGCACTCAGGGGTACTCTGGAGGTTGAGGCGCTACAGGGTTTTCCTTGATGGCCAGGAGGCCCCTCCTAACTCCCCCAGGAGCCCCAGGCCCAGGCAGCCCCTGCGATAGACATGCCAGCCACCTCCCAGCGGCCTGAACAGGTGAGCAGAATTGTGTGGGGATTGGGGGATGTCCTGGGTCCCTGCCTGACTACTGGTCCTGACATCTCCAACCGACTGGCCCATCCCTCCCAGGACACCCGGGAAGCTCAGGAACAGGAGTTAGAGTCCCTTCGGGAGCAGCTGGAGGGTGTGAACCGCAGTATTGAAGAGGTGGAAACTGACATGAAGAGGCTGGGAATCAGCCTTATGCAGGTGAGGAGTGGGTCAGGTCAGAAACAGGGCCTTGAAGCTGGGTATGGTGGCACATGCCTGTAATTTCAGTACTTGGGAGGCTAAGATAGGAGGATCACAGGTTCAACGACTTAGTGAGACCCTGTTTCAAAATAAAAAAATAAAATAGGGCTGGGGGTATAGCTTGGAGGTAAAACACCCTTGGGTTCAACACACACACACACACACACACACACACATACACACACACACAAAGAAGTGGGGCCTTACAGGGCTGAGAGGTGCTTTCTAGAGTGCTGCAAATGTCAGAAGGGCTTATGGGGGACATCAGGGATTTCTGGGGCTCTTGAGGGTTTAGGAGGGTTGGTAGGGGACAGGGCATGTGGTTAGAGGCACCTGTCGGCATCATTCAGGCCTCATAGGTAGCTGTGAAGGTCTGTGGGCATTGACAGGACAAGAAGGGTCTCTGCAGGCGGGGGCTTGTGAGGCTCCTCAGGGCTCCCAGGCATCAGTGTGGAGCTGGAGGGTCAGAGAGACACTCTGTGGGACCTCAAGCCAGGCCAGGGTTTCTTGGACTCGTGGGAGCTGGGGTGTGTGACTGGAAGCGGGGCTGACCGTGTGCCAGGTGGAGACCGAGTGTCGGCAGAACGAGCTCAGCATGGCAGAGAGAGAGCAGGCCCTGCGTCTGAAGAGCCGGGCGGTGGAGCTGCTGCCAGACGGGGCTGCCAACCTGGCCAAGCTGCAGGTATGCTGTGGCCGAGGCTGGCACTGGGCCAGGAGGGGCGAGCTTGGATGGGCCCAGCCTGTGTGATGCTGTCATTACCCCTGCCCAGCTCGTGGTGGAGAGCAGTGCCCAGCGTGTCATCCACCTGGCGGGTCAGTGGGAGAAGCACCGGGTCCCGCTTCTTGCTGAGTACCGCCATCTTCGAAAGCTCCAGGACTGCAGGGAGGTAGGTAGTGGGGCTTGTGCCATGGGTGGGGCCTCCTGGTGGAGTCATCCCTGAGCTCTTCTCACTGCCCTCTGCCGGGGGCCCCCTTCCCTGGTAGCTGGAATCTTCTCGAAGGCTGGCAGAAATCCAGGAGCTGCACCAGAGTGTTCGGGCAGCTGCTGAAGAGGCCCGCAGGAAGGAGGAGGTCTATAAGCAGCTGGTAAGGCTCGTGTGGGGACCCCGAGTGGCAAAGGTGGGTGGGGTGCGGGTCCTGGGGAAGCACCTGCTGTGTCTCTGCCTAGGTGTCAGAGCTGGAGACTCTGCCTAGAGATGTGTCCCGGCTGGCCTACACCCAGCGCATCCTGGAGATTGTGGGCAACATCCGGAAACAGAAGGAAGAGATCACTAAGGTGCGCTGGCTCCTGCAGGCGGGTCATATGGGCAGACAGGAACAGGGCGGCCACATGGGGACCTCACAGCCCTTCGATAGGCAGAGCTATCCAGCCACACCCCAACACAGAACAGTGTCCCCTGATGCAGTGATGGTTGTGAGTGCATGCACATGAGTACCCTCAGGAGGCCAGCCTCAGACGTGGGCTCACAGCTACCCTGGTGTCTGCCAGATCTTGTCTGACACGAAGGAGCTTCAGAAGGAGATCAACTCCCTCTCTGGGAAGCTGGACCGGACATTTGCAGTGACGGATGAGCTCGTGTTCAAGGTGTGGGGCAGGCGGGGCCCAGTGGGAGAGTTGGGATGTGGCTGGCCCACTGCCTGCCCATCTGTATGGGCCAGATTGGCCTGGGTCCTCTGTGAGCCCTGCAGGCGCACTGATGCTTGGGATTGGCTTTGCCCCATGAAGGGTAAGAGTAGGGGGGTGGTAGCAGAGGGTGGCCCTGTGGTGGCATGAGCATGGTGGGGGAGGGGAGACTGCCCACAGATATCTTCAAGGTCCCCTTTGCCTGGCCAGGATGCCAAGAAGGACGATGCAGTTCGGAAGGCCTACAAGTATCTAGCTGCCCTGCATGAGGTGAGGGCGAAGTGTGCCTGGGGGGCTGGCTGGGGAGGGGCCAGCTTGGGTGCAAGCCTTCCACTCTTGCCATTCCCAGAACTGCAGCCAGCTCATCCAGACCATCGAGGATACGGGCACTATCATGCGGGAGGTTCGAGACCTCGAGGAGCAGGTGAGGCCTAGGGTGGGAGGGGCCCAAAGCAGGCCAGGGGCCAGCTCCTTGACTTATACTGAGAGAGGCTGTGGGGCTAGACATAGCCTGTGGCAAGGCTCAGCCCTGCCACTTAGTGCCTGATCCTGGGACAGGCTGGTGGCCTCCTGAGCCCCAGCTTCCCCTGAGGCCAATGGCAGAGGCATGGGCTCCAGGATGGTTTAGGTAGAGGAAATGACACTTGCAGAGCCCTGGTGGTGGGAGAGAGCAGGACGCTGCTTCAGGGGTCGGGAGGGCCCAGAGTGGTGGCAGTGGAGCGGGTGGGGGCAGGAGCTAGGAAAGGAAGTGGCCCTGCACACTGAGGGAATGTACATTTATGTCACCTTAGATTGAGACGGAGATGGGCAAGAAGACCCTGAGCAACCTGGAGAAGATCTGCGAGGACTACCGAGCCCTTCGCCAGGAGAACACCAGCCTCTTGGGCCGGGTTCGGGAGGCCTGAGGAACCCCCTGGACGCCCCCCTAGCCGCACAGGCAGGGACTTAGGGTGCTGGAGGTGGTGGCCAAGCAGTGGCCAAGCACCTGCCTGAGCTGTTCCCCCCCATCTGCCACCCACCTCCTCTCGCCGCAGCCTTCGACCTAGACACCTGCCCACTTGACCCCAGCCCTGACCCGGGGTGACTATCCAGCATGTGGAGTTCGGCTGCAGTTTATTGGGGAGGACATGGGGGTCAGGGGATTGGATCCCAAATAAACGAGGGGCTCTTCTGCAGTCTAGGCTGAGGCATGGATTGGGCTCAGGCCAGGGGAGTGGAGCGGGTGGCAGGTGAGATGGGGTCCATTTTAGCCAGTCAGCGTGTGACTTGGGAGATACAGGGGTGGGGAAGCTGTGCGTGTCCATGTGAGAGATACACAGGTGAGTCCTATGGGTGGTGGCTGTAACTGAGCACGTGTGTTGGGGGCTACATGAGAGAGTATGACCAGTGTGTGGTCTTCTGGGCCCTGTGATCCGGAGGACAGTGACACTGCTGCTGTGCGGGGATATGGGTACACCTGTATGATCCTGCACCTAGAGCCCGGTGGCTGGCAGTGGGCCTGTGCTTTCCCGTATGTGAGGTGGCAGACCTGTGGGTATGTGATTGTTTATGTAGCTGCAGCTTTGAGGACATTTGTACTGAGGCAGGCTCTTTGTGATTTAGGGTTCTTGTCAAGTGTAGGGGACAGCATTGTGACTGACTTTTCCCACTCTGAGGTCATCTGTGAGGGTAGCTGAGGCAGGCTCTGTGTGTGGCTGGTTGTGAGGGCCCTGTTTTACTGGAGAGCCCATCTCTGGGGGCTTGGGGATGGGGTGGGGGCTGGGCTGGGACCAGAGCCACTCTGAGCAGCCATAGGGCAGAAGATAGGATCCGGAAAGGCAGCCAGGTGGGGAGCAGGGACCCTGGCAGGCCAGACAGTGGACATATCACTTCTTGGCCTCTGGAAATATCCAGCCTCCCCCCTTTTTGGCCTCTGACTGTCCTTCCTTTCCTTGGTTTCGAGGTCAGGGGCCAGGCGTCAGGTTGGAGCACCTGCTGGGCCGCTGGCTCCTTTTCTTCCGGAACTCAAACTCATCCACGGTCCACACAGCCCCCTTCTCACTCTCCACCCTAACGAAGCACTTGTGCAGGCTCAGGTTGTGGCGGATGGCATTCTGTGGAAAGGGGACCGGCCAGGCCGGGGGTGGGGATGGGGGCAGCTATCATTGGCTGAGATCGGCAGCCCCTGCCAGCGTTCCACAAACACCTCCCAGCCCAGCCCCAGGTCTGCCCACTCCTGTGCTACTGTGGCACTTGAGGCCCTTGCTGGACACCACCTCCAGGGGCCCTTACCTTCCAGGTGGCAGGGTGGTTCCTGAAGAAGGCGAACATGCGTGTGAACCAGTGGTAGATTTCATTGAGTGTCCGCTGCTTCTCAGGAGCCTCCAGGATGGCCTGGGGGGTGGAGAGGTGGGGTAAAGGAGCATTCCCCAAAGATTGAGCCTGAGAAGGGTGGTGACTTACCCTGGGCTTTCTGGGCTGGGGGTGGGATTGTGGGGACCCGAGGAGAGGGAGGGAGATAGGGCAGGGTGAAGGATGGGGGCAAGGTTAGATGCATGAGGTCAAGGGTGGGGTTAGAAATGCGGTGGACATCTAGAGAGGTGGGTATACGGTCATGATTTGGCATATACTGGCCTGGCTGGTGGTTTAGGTTTGGATTTGGGGCCGGGACTGGAGTGAAGCTGGCAGGAGGTCTCACACTTGGGGCATGGCTTGGAGCTCCCCGGGGCTGGCTTTGTTAGTGCAGAAGCCCCCCCTGAGGTTTCTCAGAGGAAGGTGGGGGTTCAGGAGGCAGGCTCTCCCCTTTCTTCCTCCTCCTTGGGCCTGAGCTGCCCTGCTTACCCAGCGGATGAGCGTTGCATAGGTGAAAGGGGGCCGCATGTTGTGGAACTTGAAGTAGTCCATATTGTGGAAGAACTCTGGCAGAGGGTGGGGATGGATCAGACGGAATCCACGACCTCACTGCTTGTCCCACACCCCTCTACACTGAGTCCACATGCCTGAAGTCCCACCATCAGCATGGGTGGTGCAGGGTTTCCTGTGGTCACACGTAGGTACTGTTTGCTGAGTACCCTCCAAAGTTGTTTTTGCTCTTGGCACCACTCTTGCCAAAGTGGTTCTCCCCAAGATTGAAAAGAAGTGAAGTAATTTGTACCCCCAAAGGCATATCAGTGTTTAAGTGGCAGATCTAAGACCACCCTCAAGGGCTCAGATCCCTGTTAAACCCACAGTCCCAGACTGGTAGGTGGTAGGGGATTGGTGAGCTTGGACAAATCCACCCCAATTTTCCTTAGTAGGGGTCCTTAGTAATTACTTAGCTAGGTTACTCCCTTTTTTGTTTGCGGTACTGGGGATTGAACTCAGGGGCATTCTACCTCCAAGCTCCACCCCCAGCCCTATTTTTTATTCTTTATTTTGAAACAGGGTCTCACTAAGTTTCGGAGTGCCTCACTAGGTAGCTGAGGCTGGCCACGAACCCGGATCCTCCAGTCTCAGCCTCCCAAATGCTGGGATTACAAGCGTGCGCCACCACGCCCGGCTGGTTACTCCCTTCTGATGGCCAGTGGCATTAGTGGAACAGAGTGGGTGAGGCATAGCCTCAGTCCCCAAGAGAGGAAAGGCTAGGGCTAGACGTGTGTGTGTGTGTGTGTGTGTGTGTGTGTGTGTGTGTGTGTGCCCGCGCGCGCTCGTGCGCATGCAGATGTAACTGGGGATTGTGTGTGTGTGTGTGTATTTTTTTTGAAACAGGGCCTCACTAAGTTGCTGAAGCAGGCCTCAAATCTACATTTCTACTGTCTCAGCCTCTCAAGTACTGGGATTACAGGCATGCACCACTGTGCCTAGCTTGCAACCATAATAGGAGGCTTTCAGGCTATGGAAATCCTGAGGAAGCTTTTGCAAGCAGGTGCATTCCCTGAAGGCTGGGTGGTATTGGTAATGGTGTGGGGGCTATATGGATCTCCTTTGCATCACCCCATCCCAGCACCAGGTGGATTTAGTAGTGTGGGGTTAGTGGGCAGGGGGCAGACCACTCTTACCTGGGAAGGTGCTGTTTCCATGGCTGCCCCAGAGATGCCTTCGTACAGCAAACAGGCTGTCAGAGGCCTCCCTGGGGCTGGACCAAGCTGGGACGACACTGCCCTGGGTGCTAGCAGTTACAACACAGCAGGAGCCCTTGTCAGATGATGTCTGGGAAGGCAGGAGGGGCTGGTGACCCAGAGGCGTAATCTCTCCACCCTATTTTTAAATCAGTGTTTTTATTTATTTTTCTTTTAAGAGATTGGGGTCTTAGCCAAGTGCAGTGGCGCATACCTGTAGTCCCAACTACTTGGAAGGCTGAGGCAGGAGGATCACAAGTTCAAGGCCAGCCTGGGCAATTTAGCAAGGCCTTGTCTCAATAAAATGAAAAGGGGTCGGGTATAGTTCATTGGTGGAGTACCCCTGGGTTCAGCCCCTAGTACTATAAAACAACAAACAACAACAACAAAATACAAACAAGAGATAGGGTCTTGTTATGCTACTTAGGCTGGCCTCAAACTCCAGGGTTCAAGAGATACTTCTTTTTTTTTTTTTTTTTTTTTTGCAGTACTGGGGATTGAACTCAGGGGCATTCTACCTCCGAGCTACACCCCCAGCCCTATTTTTTATTCTTTATTTTGAAACTGAGTCTCATTAAGTTGCGGAGTGCCTCACTAGGTAGCTGAGGCTGGCCACGAACCTGGATCCTCCGGTCTCAGCCTCCCAAATGCTGGGATTACAAGCGTGCGCCACCACGCCCGGCTTCAAGAGATACTTCTGCCTCAACCTCCTCAGTAGGTGGGATTACTGGTGTCACCATGCCTGGCTATGGACAGTGTCTTGTTCCCAGTCTGATGTGGAATCCCATGAAACATAAGCCATACTTGTTAGAGTACTGGCATGGGTGTTGTGTATAGCCACAGATGCCGGTGCCAGGAGCTGGCATTGAATCAGGCTTGTCTGGCACCCAACTGTGACTTTGGACGGTCATCTAAACTTGCCTGGTCTCAACTGTCCTAATCTATAAATCGGGCATGACAGTGGTCACTACCTCACTGTGGCATCCTGATACTTGATTGAGGATCAGCAAAGTGCTCAGAAACAGTGCCTGGTGACCTGGGCTAGTTTCATGGGCATGTGATCTGTGCAGTCACATGGAACTGCACACTGTTTAATGCTCTGAGGTTGCCATCTTGAAATTTGAACATGGAGTTCCGCATTTGCATATTGCACTGGGCCCTGAAAGTTATGTAGCTGGCCTGACAGGTACGCTGTCTGCCTTCGGTAAGTATTTAGCTATTTGATATCCGCGTGTGTGTGTGTGTGTGTGTGTGTGTGTGTGTGTGTGTGCACATGCGCACATGCGTGTGTTTTGCTGGAGATGGAACCCAAGTACTTGTACATGCTAGACAAGTGCTCTATCACTGAGCTACATCCCCAGGCTTTTGCTGTGGTGGTGGTACTGGGGACTGAACCTAGGAGCATTCTACCTTTGAGCTATACCCCCAGCTCTATTTTATTTTGAAACAGTGTCTCGCTAAGTTGCTGAGGGCCTTGCTAAATTGCTGAGGCTGACCTCGAACCTGTGATCCTCGTCTCAGACTCCCAAGTACTGAGATTATAAGTGTATGCCATCATGCCTGGCCATCCCCAGCCCTTTTAATTTTTTTTTTTTTAATATTGAGACAGTCTTGCTACATTGCCCAGGCTGGCCTTGAACTTGCAGTCCTCTTGCCTCAGCCTCCTGAGTCGCTGGGATTACAGATGCATGCCATCGTGCCTGGCTTCTGCTACTGCTTTGGACATACAGAATCAAGATGTTTCAGGATTGTAGGGACAGAGGGTTTGGAAGTGGAAGGGGAGAAATTCCCAGGTGTGGCATGTATGGAGGTGAGGGTAGGGGCATGTAGACTCCAGGACTCCAGGACATGTGTGAGGACAGGTCCCCTGTACCCTATATACCCCCTTCCCTACCACCCCCTAGCAGTCTAGGTCTGCTCCCCATCAGGCCCGGGATGGCTCACCACAGCTGGAGCCTTGGTCAGCGCCATTTTTCCTGCCAGATGGGCCTGCATAGCACCCAGCTTCTCCTTCTCCAGCACCAGCTGTGGGGATGCACAAAAGTGGGGCCTTGGAACTGGCCTTTCTCTGCCATGCCCTTTCCCTTACACAGCTCTCATTCTGGGTGAGCCCGGTTCCTGGCACCATATAGATATGAAGTCCGCTTACCATCCCCCTCACCCCCCCCATAGACATTACCTGCTGCTCCAGAGACTGCACCACCTCTCTCTGGAGGAGACACTGCGCTCTGCCTTTCTCATCTAGGAGGTGGTCTGCCTGGCAGTGCCTGGGTAGGGGAAAGATTCCATGCAGGTAACCATGGTGGGCCAGGCCTCCTGGCTCAGCGTTCCAGTTGGGGATAATCTAGACCCTCTGGGAGATGTCTCCTTAGAGCCTCTGCTCCCCTCCCTTCTCTCAATCTCCCCCACACCTGTCTTTCCCGTAACACGTGCCCTTCTGCATCCACTATATGCCAAGCCTGAGCTCCTCCCCAGAGCCTGGCCAGGGTTCGGAGGTGATGATGGATGGGTACTGAGCAGATAGTGAGTGGGCCAGGCAGGTGAGAGTGGGAATGGCATTCCAGGTGGAGGGGACAGCCTGTACAAACGCATGGCCGTGAAGGGGGAAGACATGCTGAGTTACTGATAGCCGGGAATGGTCAGAGAAGAAGAGAAGGTGTGCGTGTGTAGGGATGATGTGTGAGGCAGGGCTAAGGGGAGGCAGTGATAGCCATCTACAGGAGCTGGGGCATTAGACATCAACCACGTGGTGTATGGGCATGAGAGGTAGCAGGCAAAGCAGTTGGGAGTATGGACTCTGGAGCTTAGCTGCCTGGGTTCAAATCCCAGCTCCCACTCAAGAACTGGGTTATTTTGGGGGGTGGTACTGGGGATTGAACCCAGGGGCATTCATTCTATCTCTGAGCCATACCTTCACCCCTTTTTTTTTTTGCAGTACTGGGGATTGAACTCAGGGGCATTCTACCTCCGAGCTATACCCCCAGCCCTAGTTTTTATTCTTTATTTTGAAACAGGGTCTCACTAAGTTGCGGAGTGCCTCACTAGGTAGCTGAGGCTGACCGCGAACCCGGATCCTCCGGTCTCAGCCTCCCGAATGCTGGGATTACAAGTGTGCGCCACCACGCCCGGCTTCCTTCAGCCCTTTTTATTTTAAAACAGGATCTAAATTTTTGCACACTGGCCTTGAATCTGTCTCAGGTTTCCAAGTACTGGGGTAATAAGTGTGTACCACCATACCTGACTCAGAACGGGGTGATCCTTTTTTATTTTTTTGGCAGGGGGTACTGGATATTGAACCCAGGGGCATTCTACCTCTGAACTACATCCCCCAGCCCTTTTTAATTTTTTTTTTGTTTTGATACAGGGTCTCAATAGATTGCTGAAAGTCTTGCTACTTGCTGAGGCTGTCCTCGAACCTGTGATCCTCCTGTCTCAGCTTCCCACATACTGGGATTACAGGTGTGCACTACCACACTCAGTTGGAACTGGGTGATCTTGATCAAGACACTAGCCCTCTTTGGTCTCAGTCTGTAAAATGGAGGTAAATATCAGTACATACCTTTATTATTATTTTTTTGGTTCTGAGCTATAACCCCCCCTTTTTAGCATTTCCTAAGTTTTATTTTTATACTTTTATTTGGTATATTATAATTATAAATTATATTGGGGTATAGAATGATAGAAACATATATGCACACAACTCTTAGAGCACTTCTGTCTAGGCCCTACTCCAATCCCTCTCCCTCCCCATACATTTATTTTTTGTTTTGGAAATAGGGTCTCCCTAGGTTGCTGAGAGTTTCCCTATATTGCTGATACTGTCTTTGAACATGTGACACTCCTGTCTCAGCCTGGGATTACAGGCATGTGCCACCATGCCTGGCTCAGTATACACTTTTATTATCATACCTCATTATACATTATGAGGAAATTGAGGCCCAGAGAAACTAAGTAACTTGTCCCAGACCACACAGCCAGTGAGTGATGAAGCTGGGATTTGAACCCATAGTCTCAGCTTACTTTCATCTTACTCCTCGTGGGAGGAGGCCTCAGTTGAGAACTGTACCCCATACCTATGCCCAAAAACCAGGACCTCCTAGACTGAGGTGGGCTAGGGCACTCACTTAAGGAAGTCTTCTGGCTCCTCGAAGGCCTTCTCGCATCCAGGCCACTTGCAGACACCATTCGCCAGCAGCGGGTAGGAGCCCTGGGGCACAGCTGCAAGGGTGCTGAGGGGACAGAGGGTGTTAGGAGAGGGGATGGCAGAGTGAAAGGGCCCTTCCCATCCCTGCCCACTCACCTGTCCTTCCTGGGTGCACCAGGGCTTGGGAAGGTGCAGAGCAGAGCTGGCTCCCTGGACACCCACTCCAGGCTGGCCACGTTGATCCCTGTGGGTAGGGACAGGGCGCCTCTGGGGCTGCAGACCAGGCTCTGCAGCTTGGCACACATGGCCTCTCACCCTCCTGAGCCTTGATGACCCTAACTCCCAGGGAACTGTGCTGTTCCCACGGTCCAAGGCTGCTGGAAGAGCAGCTCAAAGACGGCCATTGGCATGTGCTGACCTTTTGCCTAACTTTGCAAAGATCTGCGGTCCTGTGCTTTTGACATTCTGCACCTTTAAGGTTCTGAACCTGACATTTTTTGGAGGTCAGAGTTTCCACAACTCTGAGACCTGAGACCTCTGGAGGGCCTCAAGTTGGAACAGTCTATACTGCTCATATTCAAGGATCTGGGGACTCTGTGAAGCCATGGGGTGTGGGCTGGGGTGTTACCAGGTGGCAGGCCAGGCCGGGCCTTGAGGGAGAAGACCCCAGTGGTGGTGGAGGGTGGCGGAAGGCTGATCACAGCTGGGCTGTCCAGTGGGTGCACCTGTAGCACAGGGGTCCGGGCATGGGCGTCCACTGTGGAGAGCTGGGGGCACATGCAACAATGGCTCAGCCTAGCTTGGGGCCCTATCCCTGCAGTTCTCCCCCACCCTGCTCCTTCTTTCTGGTCTGTTTGGGCTCCATACCTGGTGCATGAAGTGTGGCCTGTCCTGGAGAAGTGCCTGCAAGTGTGGCGAGGGACCTAGCCGTGCCCCAGGGGGTGCCACCATGACAAGGGGCACTGTGGGTAGCTGGAGGAAGAAGGCAGGTGCGTGAGATGCTGCCCTTACCCTTGCCCTCCCATGTCTATTTCATAGCTTCTTACCATAGCCCCACGTGATAGGTACTATTGAGGATTCTGAGGCTTAGGGAGATGGAGTCACTTTGTCAAGCTGGCCTCAACCCTGTCACCTCCACCTTCTTAGGCCCCAGCCATCTCCTCTTGTCATACAGGGATGAGGACACATGGCTGGGTCCATGGGACCATGTTAGCATCTCCTCCTTTCCTGAAACAGGGATCAGGAGGTTGAGGAGAGCCTCAAATCTCTAAGGCCTGGCAACTGGGGACTTTCTTGGCTCTGCAACATCTGCATAAGTCACAGACTTGCCTGGGACCCAGAAACCACTTCCTGTGCACCAGCTGGGCCCCCTACCCGCCCTGTGCTACAGTAAAGGTCGGCACCTGTAGGCTCAGGTACCCCACCCTCCCTGCCCCATCTTCGACTCTGGGCCTCACCTGCAGCTGTGATGGTGGCAGGGGGTTGGAGGAGGAAGACACATGGGCCCCACCTCGGAGGTCCCGGCTCTGGAAGGTTTCCCCTGGGCCCCTGGACCCCAGTAGGTCCGAGGTCTTAGGTGCAGCCCTCCAGTTGGGCGAGGCTCCTGGGGATGGGCCGAGGGCCAAGGAAGGGACCATAGGCTTGGCTGGCCTGGGGTTGGGCATTGGATCCTTGTCCAAGGGCAGGCTGTGGGCACATAAAGGGGAGGAGTCACACATGTGCTAGGGACAGTGTTAGATACTCTCAGCCACCTGAACCACATGGACACTCTGTCTGGTCAGAGCAGGTACTGGCTGGGGCATGTCTTGAAGTACCCCACCTCTGATCATGCATGTACATGTACACACACACATTAGCACATACCCCACCCACACAAGTCCAGCACCTTGCTCACCCAAACACTAGCACAGCCCTACTGTGATTTCCTCCACCGGGGCATGGGGCAATTGGTTTGTGGGGCTCTAACCAGAACAGGTCTCAGCCCATCCCCCCACCGCTTGGGGGTCTCTCTGTAAGCCTCAACCCTCCAGTACCCCCAGCATCCTACATGGACTGCATGGCCTTTGCTGATTCTGCTGGGGCTGGTCTGGGGATGGTCTTGAACTATACCAAGAACTGTGTTGCTCCCGTGATCTAAAGATTAATCTGGCTGCTGTGAGGGGACATGCTGGAGGGAGGTGACAGCAGAACTAGCAAAGAGGCCACTGTAACAGTTCAGGCAAGTGACAGTGCTGGCACTGACCTGGGTGGCGGTGTGGGGGGCTGGTGAGAAGTGTCTGGATTCGGAGTCTATTTTGAAGGTAGAGTCGGGATAAGTTCCTGGCACCTTGGATATAGGGGGTGAGAGAGGGAGGGTCAAGGTGACTTCTGAGTTTTAGTTTAAGCAGCTAGCTGGACCAATGTAACATTATCAGAGATGGGGGATGGGGTACAGGTGCAGGGTTGGGGGTGATAATCAGGTGGGGATGGAAGCAAAGAGTCTAGTGTTAGGCACATGGGTGGACATGGCAAGAGGGCAACTGAATACAGGAGCGTGGAGCTCAGGGCCAGGGCAGAGTCTGATAATCTTTGTGTTCTCATCCATGGAGACCACATGGCAGGTGCTAAAGAGCTGGAGGGACAAGCTCCCCCCCCGCCTTTTTTTTCTGGTACTAGGGATTGAACCCAGGAGCACTCTACCACTAAGCCACATCCTCAGCATCCTCCCTTTTATTTTGAGACAGGGTTTCCCTAAATTTCCGAGGCTGGTCTTGAACCTGTGGTCCTCCTATCTCAGCCTCCCAAGACCTGGTATTACAGGTATGTGCCACTATGCCTGTGGGACAGGCTTTCCTAAGCCTGGGCCTGTGGAAACTCTTCGACTTAGCCCCCATCAGTAGTGACCCCAATCCCTGCTCTCTGAGTCTGTTTCTAAGCCTTGGCTTGTGCTATTCATCCTACCTGGATTGACCACACCTTCTCTTTCTCCTCTATCTGAGCCACAAAATGCCTAGTTTTCTACTGTTCTCCTCCCCAGAGCCCTCCATAATGGCTCCAGGCTTCTCTGCTGAGCCCTAGCACCTTACACTCCCCAAAGTACATGGCCTTGGTTTCTCAGGATCCTGTGATCCCAGTCATTGAGGAAACCAGAGCTAAAAGGGACTGCCTAAGCTGGGTGTGGTGGAGCACACCTGTAATCCTAGTACTTGCGAGTGCTGGGAGTACAGGAGAAGCACAGGTTTGCAGCCAGCCTCAGCTACTTAGTGAGGTGAGGCCCTCTGCAACAATGAGACCCTGTTTGAAAATAAAAAATACAAATAGGACTGGGGTTGTGGCTCAGAGGTAGAATGCCCCTGGGTTCAATCCTCAGTACCACAATAAGTAGATAGATAGATAGATAGATAGATAGATAGATAGATAGATAAAAGAAAGGAAGAGAGACAGAAAGAAAGGAACTGCCTAGCTCAATCTCCATTTTACTAAGGGGGACACTGAGTATAGAGTTCCATGGCCCCATAGTGACTTGAGATCTCCACTTTTTTCTTCAAGTGTGTGTGCCTGCGTGCACAATTCACAAGTTCTCAGCTAAGTGTGTGTATGTGTGACTCCTGTCCCACTACACAGCACTGAGTTGGGCCCACAGCTATCTAGAGCAGCCCAGGGGAGTGCAGGGTTTTTTTGGGGGGGGCAGTTGCACCTTCCTTTCTTTGCTATCACCTCACAGGGGTTGTCAGAGCTGTGGTGTCAAGGGATATGGGTATGAGAACCTAGGTATTAAATCCCAAGTCTCTCAGGGGTGAGAACATTAGCATGAGAATCAGGAGTCAGGGTTTCTGGAGGCTGAGAATAAGGGCCTGGGAGACCAGTGGGAGAGATGGTGAGGTGAGTAAATGAATTAGTGAATGAATGAAGGCAGGGATGAGGTGATGTTTATACAGGCCAAAGAACAGTCAAGATTGCCAGCAAACCACCAGAAGGTAGGAGAGAGGCCTGGACCAGATTCTCCCTCACAGCTTTCAGAAAGAACTAACCCTGGTGATGCCTTCATCTTGGACTTTCAGCTTCCAGAACTGCGAGACAATAAACTTCTGTTGTTGAAAGCCACTCAGTTTGTGATACTTGGTTACAGAGCACGAGCCAATCAAGACTGATTTTGGTGAGTGAATGTTTTCTACCACTCTGGCCTGGCCCATGTGGCTGGCTCATTGTCTTTTTTTTTTTTTTTTTTTTTTTTTTGGTACTGGGGATTGAACCCAGGGCTGTTTTACCACCGAGCTATTCCCCAACACCCTTTTTTTATTTTTTATTTTGAAATAGGGTGTCACAGCCAGGCATGGTGGTACACGCCTGTAATTCCAGTACTTGGGAGGCTGAGACAGGTGGATTGCGGGTTCACAGCCAGCCTCAGCTACTTAGTGAGGCCCTCCGCCACTGTGAGACCCTGTTTCAAAAATAAAGAATAAAAAATAGGGCTGGGGGTGTAGCTTGGAGGTAGATTGCTCCTGGGTTCAATCCTCAGTACTGAAAAAAAATAGGGTATCACTAAATTGCTGAGGCTGGCCTTGAACCTATGATCTTCCTGTCTCAGCCTCCCAAGAATCGGGATTACAGGCATGCGCCATTGCGCCCATTGCCGCTTCTGTAGCTGCCTGGATACTTGGCCAGAGCTCATGGGAAATCTCCTCAAATACATCTGGAGGGGCCTGACTCGGGGAAGCATAGCTGCATTCTCAGAAAGGGGACCTAGCAATGGTCTATCTGTTGGTGGGGTATCTGGAGGGCCGGGCTGGCCCAGCCAGCTTCCTGCATTGTCTGTTTGGGTGTCCCTTTCTGACTGGGTTTCTCAGAAGCTGCATGGAGGAGGTTTCTGGGACGCAGATATGTTTTCCTATCGGGGTCTGCATCTGGGCCCTGTTGTCATGGCCCCTGACTTCCCCACATATTTCTGCCATTGACGTCATGGCGGCCGGATGCGCTGGGCTTCATCGGTACCAAGGAGGAAGAGAAGGGGGCAGACGCCCCACCCCACGGGTTTCGTTCCGAGAACTGGCTGGCCCATCCTGAAGCTGGCTTGGCCCAGGTGGGGTGATGTGGGTGCTGGCGGATGTGGTGGGTGACGTCCATCTGGCTACCATGACAAGCCTGTAAACCTGGCCTTTCTTGGGCTGCAGAGAGGCCCTAGATTGGAAGCTCCGGGAGTGCCAGGAAGGCCCCACGGATATTAGGACTCCTGGGGTCTTCAAATGGTATGTCACCACAAATTCAGAATTGTTGGACATCATTTCTTAGATTCAAAGGAGTACAGAATTCTCAAAACCATATACTCCTTGGGGTCTACGCATCCAACTTTTCAGTATTTGTAGACCAATGAACCTGGTCTTCAAACAAAGTAGAACTGCCCATAAGACAGGAAGCTTACTACTTCACAGGGCCTCTGCTTGCTAGGCCTGGAATGGTAGCAAGCTCCCCTCGGCCTCCCTCCTGAGTTCCATGAATCAGAGGTCAGTGGAACCCCACTCCATCCTGGGGCTGCTCTCTGCAACCAACTGGCTTTAACTCCTCTAGCTCATGCAAATTGTGAATTGGGACAGGAACAGTAGCCATCTTCCAAAGTTAATGCACATGAAACACTTAGCAGAATGTCAATAATTGGTAAATGGACACTTATATGGCCTGTCTCCCTGTCTGTTTGGGGACGACGTTCTCAAACTCATAGCACTCTGGCAGAGATGGGAATGGAAGGAAAAGGCAGAAGCTGACCCGCCATCAACCTGGGCCTCACAGCGGGTACCCCCCACCAGGTTTTCTGGAAGGGTCCCAGGATTGAGGATTCTAGGGATCAGTGCCAGCTCAGGGGACATCCAAACTGGCTAACTCACTGACCTCTCTTCACTGTCACCCTCCTCTGGCTAACGGGGCCTCCTGACCCATGTGGCCCAAGACCCTGCCCAGCTCAGCTCTTGTGAAGTCAGGCCCCATGCCATGATAGTGGATCATCCTGTCCAAGTCAAGGTCCAAACTATACATTCCCAAAGTCTGCAATCCCACCCTGAGGGGCAAGATTGGACCGATCCTGGGGGTGGTAGTAGCTTCGGGTGTAATTAGGGAGCATTGAATAAAAACAAGGGGCAGTGGAAGCACCCACAGGGTTGCTGAGTTAATTTTTTTCTGAAAAGGAGGTGGTAAGCCAATAAGTATGGGAATCTATGGTCCTAGCTGTGGGAAATCAGAAGGGGTAATGGTAGATCAGGTCCCCCTTTATGTCCCTTATGGGTACAGAAGGAGAAAGGTAGGGGGAGAGGAACAGAGCGAAAGTCCCACTAAAGAGTCCTGAGAGCTGAGCTTGGATCTCAACTCTGACACTTTATCTCCTGCCCATCTTGGGCCTCAGTTTACCCTTCTACCATGGGGAGGGCAAAGGAGGGCCAAGGCCCTTCTACTGTGTCTGCAGGGCTTGGAGTTGACAACTGCCTCTTTATCCAGGGGTCTAGTTGAGAGATGGCGGTAACTAGAGACAAGGAGGGACAGAAACAGAAAGACAAAGATACAGAGATGGAGAAAGACTGACAGTCATGGGAGAACAGAGGCACAGAGAAGAAGAGATACAGAAAGAAATGGAGGGAGAGACATGAAGTGGGACAGAGATAGAGTGGGAGATGAGAATGAGAGTAGTGAGAGACATCAAGAGAAAGAGTGACAGACACTGAGAAAAACAGAGACAAATTGAGAGAGATAAAAACACAGAGACATGTAATCCCAGCATTTGGGAGGCTGAGACTGGAGGACTCAGCTACTTAGTGAGGCACTCCGCAACTTAGTGAAACCCTG
This sequence comes from Graphiurus murinus, assembly GCA_004027655.1. Taxonomy (NCBI): domain Eukaryota; kingdom Metazoa; phylum Chordata; class Mammalia; order Rodentia; family Gliridae; genus Graphiurus; species Graphiurus murinus. Next base: position 28,102 of record PVLC010001927.1, on the reverse strand, counting down.
TTTCAAAATAAAGAATAAAAAATAGGGCTGAGAGCCGGGCGTGGTGGCCCACGCTTGTAATCCCAGCATTCGGTAGGCTGAGACCAGAGGATCCGGGTTCGCGGCCAGCCTCAGCTACCTAGTGAGGTACTCCAACTTAGTGAGACTCGGTTTCAAAATAAAGAATAAAAAAATAGGGCTGGGGGTATAGCTCGGAGGTAGAATGCCACTGAGTTCAATCCCCAGTACCGCAAAAAAAAAAAAAAAAAAAAATAGGGCTGGGGATGTAGCTCGGAGGTAGAATGCCCCTCAGTTCAATCCCCAGTACTTAAAAAACAACAACAACAACAACAAAAAAACCCAAAAAAACCACAGAGACAGATATATAAGAACAAATAAAAACAAACAAGAACAGTTCCTGGCCTCTGGCTAGAGAACTGATACTACCTGAGAAAACAGAGCACAGGGAAGGGCAAGGTTCTGGGGGTGGCTATGGCTAATATTGAATTGTATTGTGAAGCAGCAAATAACAGAACAACATGGAGTTGGGTGTGGTGGCGCACGCTTGTAATCCCAGCATTTGGGAAGCTGAGATGGGAGGATCCGGGTTCCCGGCCAGCCTCAGCTACCTAGTGAGGTACTAGTGAGGTTCCCGGCCAGCCTCAGCTAGTGAGGCACTCTGAAACTTAGTGAGACCCTGTTTCAAAAATAAAGAAGAAAGCCGGGCGTGGTGGCGCATGCTTGTAATCCCAGCATTCAGGAGGCTGAGACCGGAGGATCCGGGTTTGAGGTCAGCCTCAGCTACCTAGTGAGGCACTCCGCAACTTAGCGAGACCCGGTTTCAAAATAAAGAATAAAAAATAAGGCTGGGGGTATAGCAAAAAAATAAAAAATAAAGAAGAAAAATAGAGCTGGGGGTATAGCTCTATGGTAGAACATCCCTGAGTTAAAGAAAAAAAAAAAAAACCCAAAACAACATGGCCCTGGTGTGAGGACAGATACTTAAGAATAGAGCAGAGTAAGCCGGGTGTGGTGTCGCACGCTTGTAATCCCAGCATTCGGGAGGCTGAGACCCCGGAGGATCTGGGTTCTCGGCCAGCCTCAGCTACCTAGTGAGACACTCTGCAACTTAGTGAGACTCGGTTTCAAAATAAAGAATAAAAAAATAGGGTTGGGGGTATAGCTCGGAGGTAGAATCCCCAGTACTGCCAAAAAAAAAAAAAAAAAGAATAGAGCAGAGTAGAAAGCTCAGACATCTGTGCATAGAGGGAAGAGAGTTTGTGATGAATGTAACATTTCCACATGAGGGATGATAGAGAATGTACTAGCATATGTTTCTGAGATAATTAAGGGAATAAAGTGATTGAATGAATGGCCAGTCCATTTTCCCACCATCCCTTCCCCACCCTGTTTGAAATATCCCCATCATCATATACTCTAGAATAAACTGCAGATCCATTACAGTACTAAATTTTAATGTCTAATGTTGATCTTGAGTTTTTTTTGTGTTGGACCCTGTGCTAAGCACTACTATGATTAACAGATTTAATGCTCTCAAAGACTCTCTAAGGTAGGTACTATTATAATAATCACAGCGAATATGAGGAAATGGAGGTAGGGAGAGGTTAAGAGTCTGGCTAAAAATTGCACTGGTGGCTTAAGGTGATGCTGGGTTTGTCCCAGACAGTCTGGCTCCAGTACCCACACTCTTAACCTCTACAGTAAATGGAAAAAATGAAGCCATAAAGGAGACTAGAAGCCAACACAGGGTGAGCATTAATCTCATTTTCAAGTGGGAAAGAACTTTCTAAGCACAAAACCAGAGACAGAAACCACACAAGACTAACCTATTTGACTATGTTAAAACATCATAAGCATCACAAAAAACCATAAACAAATAGAAAAAGCAAATGATGAATTTGGGGAAACATTTTCTATATATATGGCTGATAGACAATTAATATCCTTCCAAATAAAGAGCTATGGCAAATCAATATGAAAAAAAGATCAATACCCTATTAGGACTATGGACATGACCAGATAACACCCTCAAAAGCACAAATAGCTAATAAATAGTAAAAGGAATCAAAAGATGCAAATTTCAACAATTCAGTAATATCTTTTCTTACCTGTTACTTTGGAAAAGGACTAAAAAAATGATAATACCCACCATGATTAGCTTGAGTAGAGGGAACATGAAACAGGACAACCATTTAGAAGAATAATTTGCAGAGAGGGTCAAAACCCTTAAAAATGCTCATCCCTTTTCCCCCAGCAACTCCATTGTCAGGAATCCAAGGAACCAGTTAGGAATATTTATGAGGGAAAAATTAGAAATGATCCAAATGTTCAACAATTGGCATTGGGTCAAACAATCTTTATGGGGTGACAAAAATGCTATTAATTGAATAAAGGCGAAACAAAACCAATATATAGCATAATTTCGATTTGGTTAAATATGCTAATAGGTATGCTTACTGTGCTAAATCTGCAAAGACAAGTTCATCCTAGCCCCGAACAGCCTGCTCTCTTCCTGGGAACGGACCACACCATACAGATAAACTGTAGTTGACAAAGGTGTGGCATGGCCCCCAGGAGGATCTCTTCTCATGGGACGCAAGTACAAGTTCAATTAAGTGCTCAGCCTGACCTGACAGCTCAAAATCCACCTGCTGCTTGGGGCAAATAGAACTGATACCCATTCTTGTAAAATGTAAATGTCCTCAGCTATTAGTGCTGGATGCTGGGGGTGGGGGGTGGGAGGGAAGGAGACAAGAGCGCCAGAGAAATGGTGGGAAAGGGACAGAGGAAAGGCGATAGATGTATTGTGGCCAAGATGGAGGAGATAGACAGGAATGGTGGTCAGAGCCTAGGAAAGACAGAGGGACAGAGAGCCTGAGTTCATGGGAGACAGATGTAGAGCGAAAGAGAGGGTCAAGAGAAACAGAGCGGGCAAGTCAGGGTGAGCAGAGAGCCAGAGAAGGATGGGAAGCATTGAGAGGGAAGAGACTAAGAGAGATGCAGTTGAAATTTCCAGTTACACCTGGATGGCATTTCAAGTTGTTCAAAGCACCGAACTCCACAGATAGGCTGTTGATATATTTAAAAATCTTAATCATCTGTGCATCAATCGATCAATTTATTTACCTTTGTCCCTGCCCAAACATCCATTAGGTATTTCACCTACCTGGCATTTATTATGACTATTATTATTATTTTTAAAAAGACCTTACCTGGCCGGGCTCACAGTAGCTGGGTGCATCTCACTGTACTGCAGGGCCCCTGACCCCCCAAGTGCCTACCTCCCTGCCATCTCCTCCATCGGCGCCCACATCTGGTGCAGGAGAGCAGGGACACTCACCTTGGTCCTCGGTAAGTGGACTGACAGAGAAGGATCAGCTTGGCTTGTGGGAAACTGTCACATATCAAAAACAACTTTGCTTTTATACCGAGAAGAAAAACCACGGCGTAGAAGCCGCAGACCTCTCTCTTCTAATAATCCAATTTTTTTCGATGAGTGTGTACGCTGATAATCACGGGGTGGGGGGGTTTCTCATAGTGTGCTCTTTCTCTCTCTCTCTTGCTTTGCTTCTTCTCGATTATGAGACTTAAACGGAAATTTTGAAATTTTGGGTTTTTTCTTTGCCCTTTACGAGTCATCTGAAAATATGATTTCTTCCCCTCATCACAGAGGTGAGAGGTATCAATGAGATAACAGGGCTCATGAGAAACCACAGTTTTTTAAACAAAAGTGTGTAGAGTCAGAAAAAATAAAGGAAAAGAATTCAAATCACAGAGGCGGGCAGACACTGTTGTGTGTGCGAGAGGATATTTGAGGGTATCTGGGTTAAGAAAGAGGGAATTCTGAAGCTTTGTGTGAGGCAAGAAAACACCAGGGAGAGAAACAGAATAGGGCTGGGTTTCCAGAGGCTTCTCCTAGCTCCAAGCCTCAGTTTTCCTCAGGTAGAATTGATATGGTCACCATCATTCATGCTACCCAGAGAGGGGGAGCTCTGAACACCCCTGCAGCCCTGTTTCCCACCAAGGATGAGGGGCATCTAAGGTACTTCGTGGAGGAAAAAATGGGAAGTCCACTCCTACTCCCCAAAATTCACAGAATTGAAGAGTCTGAGAATCGCTGGCTCCCAGAATCCACTGAGCGTCACCAAGTGGGGCAGGGAGGAAAGTCTCACTTACCTCACTACACCCTAGAGTTCAAGAGCTCTGATCCAGTGGCCACCTTACTGGGATGGTCCCAAGCAGGCCCCTTACCCGCGCCCCATCATCTGCACTCAATCTCACAAAGAAGGCTGGAGGTCCCTTGGGACCCCAGCCCTCTCCTGTCAGAAGCACCATAGCTGATGCCTCTGATGTCCTCAGTCCCCATGATAAAAGGCCCTCCTCCAAAGCCCCAGTTGCCAAGGATTAAGGTTTCTAAATATCTGTCATCATCCTGATAGCTGACATTTATCTGGAATTTTCCATGTGCCAGACACAGCGCTGAATGGTTCTCACAGGTGATTGTGTCCCGTTCTTGCCGGAGCCTTCTGCGGTCCATCTTCTTGTGACTGTATCGCTGTAATACAGATGGGTAAAATGGAGGCATAGAGTGGTCAGGCAACTTGCCCAAGGTCACAGAGCTGTCAATTGAAGGTCCTGCTCTCCTTGGTGCTGGGCTTTGAAACCCTCAGTTTCAGCTGGGCATGGTGGTGCATGCCTGCACTCCCAGTATTTGGGAGGCTGAGATAGGAGGATTGCAGGTTTGAGACCAGCATTAACAACTTAGTGAGTCTCTCAACAACGTAATGAGACCCTGTTTAAAAATAAAATAGATGTGGGGGTGTAGCTCAGAGGTAGAATGCCCCTGAGTTCAATCCCTAGTACTCCTCCCCCCAAAAAAGAAACCCTCAATTTCCCTGATGACAAAAGCCTCAGGTTTTGAATGTTAGGAGGCAATGACAGGGAGGTTCAGGCATTTGGAGACTCCGCTGGGGTCTTGATGCTTGCAAAGTCTGAAGGTTGTCCAAGCTCTTGTGGCTGCATTTCCTCATCTCGGCGTGTAGATCCTCCGTCCACCCTGCTGTTCACTTTGGGAGAGCAGCCTTAGGGGCTTCTCCTGACAGGTCATGGCTGAGACTTCCAGTCCCCAGTTCTCCAGCACCCTGCATAGCCCAGGGTTCTAGTCATCCGACATCCACTCCAACCCTTCTGCAACACTGGCTTCAGGCCTGAAGAAGAAAAATTACAAACAGCTTTTTATTTACATGATATAAGTCTAGAGGTGAAGACCCACCCCTTTACCCCTCTGCCCCTGTTCCTCCCCTCACCTTCTAAGCCTTCAAAAACAAGAGAGTATCTTTCCTCAACTCGACTTGCCTTTCTAAAAAAGCCCAGAGTGGGCCTGATGGTCTGGCTTTGTTAAGACAAAAAAAAAAAAAAAAAAAAAAAGAAGAAGAAGAAGACCTAAAAAATCAGCCAGCAACAACAATTAAAAAAAAAAAAAACCCAACTCTACCTACCATTAGTTCAAAACAAAACTTTCACTCTTTCACTGGTTAGGGCTTCTGAGGTCATGGGACATGTCTAAGATCCAAAGATGACCGGTGTATGTGCTGGGTAGCCAGGAGAGACGCCGAGGTGGGATGAGGTCCTCCCAGCTGGAGGTCTGCAGGGACGCTGTGGACAGCAGGTACTTAACAGGTGTTGCCTGTGGGAGGGAACAAGGGAGGGTGTGAGGAAGGAGCCCTGGGGAGCTGACTGTAGGAATGCCCCTAAGGTGAATGATCCCCGCTCCCTATGGACTTGGGTCTCAACAGTCTTTGTGCCTCCTGTGTATTTTTTTTTTTTTTTTTGCGGTACTGGGGATTAAACCCAGGAGCATTCTACCTCTGAGCTATACCCCCAGCCCATTTTTTATTCTTTATTTTGAAACATGGTCTCACTAAGTTGCAGAGGGCCTCACTAAGTAGCTGAGGCTAGTCACGAACCCAGATCCTTCTATCTCAGCCTCCAAAGTACTGGGATTACAAGTGTGTGTCACTATGCCCGGCCCTCCTGTGTAATTTTAAACCAGGCTAATTCTAGAAGCTGAGGCTCTGTTCCCTGCCCTGGTACCTGTCTCCTCCTAGAAGAGAGGCTGGTTTTCTCTTTCAGGGTCCGAGGTGTGGGCTGCCTCCACTGTGTACGTTCTTCCAAACAGCGCTCCCTTACACACTCTACGGAGAGATGGGATAAAAGGTGAGTGAAGGCAGTGGCTCAAAGGGTCCTAGAAGGCCACTTGAGTGGGGTCCGTGGTGTGTGTGGGGATGATGGATGCTACTGCTGCTGAAAGCTAGGATCTTTGCAGAATGAGGGTTGGGGTTAGGTGGGCAGAGAGGGACAGAGGTCACTACCTCTTCTCTGTACTGGACTCTTGTATAGAAGGATTCTGGGGAAGGGGATCAGGAGGGCTGGGAGTTAGGGGAGAATGGGCAAGACTAAATGGGAAGGGAAGTCACCATAGAGGAAGGTTTTTGATAAAAATTTGAAGGAGGTGAGGGAGGGAGTCATGTAGTTGTTTACAGAACTCTAGAGGAAATAAGCCAGTGCAAAGGTGATAATATACCTGATTTGTACAAGGAGGCTGGTGTGCTTAGGGTGGAGTGGGTGGGAGGAATAAGTTAGGAGTTGAGGTTAGAGAGGGGACTAGTGGGGTTTGACCATGCACGATCTTGTAGGTCATTGTAAGGGCTCTGGCTTTTACACTGGGTGAGGAGGAAACCATGGGAGGATTTTGAGAAGAGAGAACTAGACTGAGCTAGGATTAACAGGATCTTCCTGATTACCCCAGGTATAATGAAGTGCAGGAGGTAAGTGTGGAGCAGTGACCAGTGAGGAGGAGGTTACTGTCATAGTCCAGGTGACTGGAGATGGGGCTGCCAGTGGAAGTGGTGGTGAGAGGGTAGATTTGGGAAATGTTTTAGGCAGAGAACCCACAGGATTTATTGAAGAATGAGAGTCTGGAGACCAGACCAGGACACAGATTATGCCCCAAATGGGTGGGTAGGATAAAGTCCCTGGGCTACTCGCCAGCTTGAATTTTCAGGTGAGAAAACAAACAAACAAACAAACAAACAAACAACAAAACCCAGTGTGGTAGCACATGCCTGTATTCCCAATACTTGGGAGGCTGAGACAAGAGGATGGCAGGTTTAAAGCCAGCCTCAGCAATTTATTGAGGCTCTCAGCAACTTAGCAAGACCTTGTTTCCAAATAAAAATAAAACAGGACTGGGGGTATAGCCTAGGGGTAGAAGGCCCCTGTGTTCCATCCCCAGTACAAAATAAAAATGGCTGGGGGGCCGGGCGTGGTGGCGCACGCTTGTAGTCCCAGCATTTGGGAGGCTGAGACCTGAGGATCCGGGTTCGCGGCCAGCCTCAGCTACCTAGTGAGGCACTTCGCAACTTAGTGAGACTTGGTTTCAAAATAATGAATAAAAAATAGGGCTGGGGGTATAGCTCGGAGGTAGAATGCCCCTGAGTTCAATCCCCAGTACCGCAAAAAAAAAAAAAAAAAAAATGGCTGGGGGTATAGCCTGGAGGTAGAATGCCCCTGGGTTCAATCCCCAGTAGCCTACCCCCCAATAAAGTTCTATCTTGTTTAAGACTCTATTTTATGACTTTTCTGTAACTTGTAGGTGAACATATTCCTTCCTGACCCATGATCTCATCCTAGTCTCAGATCTGAAGAGGAGAGAGGCTGGTGGTGGACTGCCTCCCTCGTAGGGATGCTATGAGGGTTAGATTACAGCATGCTGGGAACCTGGCATAGAGTAGATGCTCAGTAAATTCTCCTAGGATAGAGGAGGAATATATAAATGGACATGTTCAATTGACGGGAAGCTACTGTTCAGTTTCCACAGAAGGTAAGACTTCAAAAGGAGAGTGAATAGAATTCACTAGATGGAGGAAGCAGAAGGAATAGCACTCTTGGGAAAGGGAACGGTAGGAGCAGAGATAGAAATAGAAGAAAGGGTGCTGAGGCCACCGTGGGGCAAGGAATATCGCACTGAGCAGGGCTTTGATTTGTGGTTACAAGTTGCCTGTGTCTATCAATGCGCCCAATCACCTCCTGGTGGCATGCAGGCAAGCTGTGTTTGCCGAGCTGAAGTTAGAGTTAACCGTTCAAAAAGTTCCATTTTCCTTTTTTAAAAATTGGTGACAAATCCTGGAGACTTCTAAGGATCAATTATGCACATTATGGAACAAAAAGAACCATCAATCAAAGGTAGTCCTGGCGCAGGGGGGGTACTCAGCAACTGTGACTGGACAGTCTTTTCTGCTTTCTTTAGCCACACTAGGGTGCAGCAGTCTAGGCCTTCAGGGGCTCTGGGCATTCCTGGGGCAATGTGGGGGGGGGTCTTGGAACGTTAGGGAGTAGGCAAATCCACCCCCCAGAGGCATACTTTTCCTATTGGCTGCTTGCATTTTACGGTTTGGCTGCGCGACCACCCAAAAGCCCAGGCTCTGCCTACGCACCATCCTCCCCTCTAGCCTCCTTATTGGCTATTCATTCCTTCCTTCATACCACCTATACAGCCCCCTACGACTCTGCTCTTTCGTCTAGCCTCCAAATCCTCCCTCCGTCCGGCTACACTATCCAGCCTTGGTATTGGGTAATCCCACACTAGCTCTGCCTCTGCGGTCTCACAGCCTTTACCCTGGCTCCCTCATTGGCTATTTGCCATCTCTCTTCCTCGCTCCTGCCTCCATACTCCATCCCCACTGGTTCGGCCCCGTAAAGTCCCGCCCTCGTGTCCTCTGTATTGGCTAGTTCCTCCATGGCTCCGCCCTTGAAGCCGTAGTCCAAGCTCACAAGAGTCTCCATTGGCTTATCGCTACCATTATCGTCATCTTGCCTCTACGTCACCCGCGCGCGGCTCCCAATAGGCTGTTCTCTGTCTCTAGCTTACGTCCAACCGCCTACGCAACCTGCGGATCTCCCACTTTTCGGACCTCTGGGTTCGCTCCCTTCTACCCCCATCGCCTGTAGCCATTCCATTTTCCCCGCTGCCCACAACATCGCTCTCATTCAGACTCTCCCATCAGCTGTCCTACTTCTGCTATCTGACTCCTGGTCCCGCACCACCCCCGCTCTGGCCTCCCCATTGATTCTCTGATCATCCCGCCTTCCACACCGCCCACTATCTGGCATTCCCATTGGTCGTGCGCTTCTCCTGCTCGCCATTCACCACCTACGTCACGCGCGCGCGACCGCCCATTGGCTCTCTGCTGTACCTGTCTTCATTTCACCGCCCACGCCCCCCCCCGTGAGCCGTACCCCCCCTCGCTGGCCTTCCCATTGGCTGCACGCCCCTTCAGGCCCTGCCCCCGCCGGTCCCGCCGCCGGTGCCGTCGGTGCCGCCGCGGCCGCCGATATGGCGCGCACGGCCCCTGTGGAGCCCCCGCTGCGGCATCCCGCGCCCCCCTCGCCGGCCACGGGCGAGCCCCGCACCTCGGTCGAGGCGGCGGTGGCCCCGCGGAGGGTGCTCTTCGCCGACGAGGCCCTGGGGCTGCCGCTGGCGCAGCTGCGCCGCTACCGGCCGTGGGGCGGGCCCGGGGCGGGCAAGATGGCGGCGGCGGCCGGGCAAGATGGCGGCGGCGGCGGCGGCGGGGCTGAGGACGACGACGATGGCGAGGATGGGGATGAAGGGGAGGAGGAAGAGGAGGCCTTCCTTGAGCCCTCGCCGCTGTGCCCCGTCCCCGCTGGCGGGGGGTTTTACCTGGTGCCCACATTTTCGCTGCCGCCCGCACCGGGCCGTCTGGAGCGCTTGGGGCGCGTCATGGTGGAGCTGGAGGCGCTGCTGCCGCCTCCCGGAGCGGTTCCCGGGGGTGCCGGGGTGTGGGTGCCTGGGGGACGCCCGCCGGTGCTGCGCGGGTTGGTACGCGTGCTGAACCGCTCCTTCGAGAAGGCGGTGCACGTGCGGGCCTCACACGACGGCTGGGCTTCCTTCTGCGACCACCCAGCGCGCTACGTCCCGCGCAGCCCGCCTGGGGCAGGAGCGGGAGGAACAGGAGCAGGAGATCCCATCCTGGATCTGGGGCTCAGCCTGGGCCCCGGCCAGGCGTCTGCTTCCTCGCCCGACGACGGCGGCCGCACTGACCGCTTTGCCTTCCAGCTGCCCTTTGCTGAGGGCGCGGGCGATGGGGCGCGCCTCGACTTCGTGGTGCGCTATGAGACCCCCGAGGGCACTTTCTGGGCCAACAACCACGGCCGCAACTACACAGTCCTGCTCCGGATCGCACCCGCTCCCACACCCACTGATGCCGAAGGGCTGCTCCAGCAGCAGCAGCTGCAGCAGCTGGAGCCACAGCCTGAGTGCCAGGGTCCGGTGGAGGCTGAGGCCAGGCAGCTGAAGAGCTGCATGAAGCCGGTGAGGCGCAGGTAATGTCTGCCAGCGCCACCTCCGCCAACTTAGGGCTGTATGTAGAATGGAGGGCAAGCATCCTGGCCCAGGAGCCCCTCTTCTGCTTTCCAGGACAGGGAGGCGGGTGCAGTCAGTCAAAGAGTAGTGGAGGCCAAACATGTGCTAGTCATTTTTAGTTACTGGGGTTTCATTCATTCATTTACTGAGTTCCACTGTAAGGCCCTGAATAAGAGAGACATTTTCCTTTCCCTCAGGATCATATGAGGCTCCAGAGGGAGACAGTTTGAAAAAGCAAGCAAGTAAGCAGATAAGATAAATAGGGATAAAGTTAGTTGCTGAGAGGAAAGGAGAATAAAGGGGATATATTGGGAAGGAATAGCTGCTTTAGGTATGATGTTCAAGGAGAGCCTTTGAGGTGAGTCCCAGGCAATAAGAAGACTTATGGGGGGAGAGAGTTGATATAAAAGAGGACTTTTCTGAGAAGGTATAATTTAAACTGAGTCCTAAGTGATAAGGAATAGTTATGTACATACATGAAAGGTAGGTGTTCTAGGTAGAGGGAACGACAAGTGTAAAAGTCCTGAGGCCTGAATGAGCTTGGTGTGAATGATGGACAGTGTGGTGGAGTGGATAGAACTGTGGCGACATGGTGGTGCGGACCAAAGGCCTTGTAAGTGGGGGTAGGGAATCTTCCTCATCTGACAGCAGGAAATCAGAGTTCTAGAGGTGGAGGAACTGTTTGAGGAAGTGATGGCACCTGGATTTTTGACTACAGCCATGTCTGACCTTGAAACCTGTGTATGTTCTGCACTGTTTGCTATGCTCTAATCCAGTCTGAGGCATCCTGCAGAGGTGAGGGGCTGAGGCCAAGGCCATCCCGACAGAGAAGCAGTGGTTTGGGCAGAGGCAGAACCAGATGGAGAGTTGACTTGAAGCTCATGTCTCTTGTTTTTGGCCACACCTTCCACAACCATACAAGGGTTGGGAGAAAGCCAGTTATACCCTGGAAGACCCTGACATAAGCTTTTCCTAGGTTTCCTCTATTGTGCTATGAGATTTTAAGGGAAGCTGGTAGGCCTGATTCTTTGTGTAGTCATCTAAATCTAGTCTGGCATCAGTAGATTCTTACTAAAGTGCATACATTTCCCTGCTCTTGGGAGGACTGTAAGTGGGAATGGGAAAATGATTTTTTGGATCTTGTATGTGCTTGATTAGCTGCTAGCTGCAGCAAGATGTTTGTGGGTCTGCTGGTCCTGATAAGGCCTTGGGCTGTGATTGATTCAGAAAGGTCAAGCTCTTATCTGGCATGCTTGTCATATTCCCAGTTACTTGGGAGGCTGAGGTGGGAGGATCATTTGAGCCCACAAGTTCAAGATCAGCCTGGGCAAAATAGTGAGACCCTGTTTCAAAAAGATTAACAAAAAAGAAATGTCTAGCTCTTGGCTGGTGGGCAGATGTGTCTGAGTAAGTGAGCAGGCAGGCAAACACCTGCTTACCAACGTGTGAACCCCACCCTGGCCCGAGACTTACTGTAAAGGAGGTAGGCGGCATGGCTTCCCTTATAGTCTTGAGTGAATTCTGGCATCGTATTGCCTGGTTTAAATCCCAGCCTTGTCACTTAGTGGCTTTGTCACCTTAGCCAGCTCATTTTCACCATGCTGTACCTCAGGTGGCTGTACTCTCATCTGTAAACAGGTAATTGTGGCACCTACTTCACAGGATATGAGTAAAAGTGCTCACAACCAACCCCTGTTCAAAGTAGTGCCATAGAGATGTTAGCTAGTATTAATATTTAGGTACTCAGTTTTCTGAATTCCCCTCCTAAACTTGGCTCTGCCCATTAGCTATGTGTCTCTGCTTCTTCATCTGCTAAAGGGGAATGAGAATCATGTGTGGTTGAATTGGATGCAGCAAAGGTGGGCAAGGTAACAGGTGTGGTGATACCTGCAAAAGGTAACAGTGGCCAGCATTTACTGATCTCTGCTGAGAGCATTAGGTCCATTCTCTCATTGAGGCCAGCTGTGCATGCTGTGTGGTGCAAGTATTGTGGTTATCCCCATTTAAAGGGGGAAAACAAGGAGCTTGGAGAGGTGAAACAGCTTGCTCAGTTACTCAGCTAGTGAATGACAAGACCAGGGAAGAACTGCTAGGGATGGAGATATATATATATGTATGTATATGTATATATGTATGATGCTCTTGAAGGCCTAGTGAGTTTAAGGCAGATTCTGGATTTCACTCTTGGTATTTTCAGCGTCATTCTTTCCTTTTATCTTTTGTGTGTGCTTAATGTTTTATTGAGGTGTACCTACATAAAATGCACTGATCTTAAGTGTACAGCTTAGTGGATTTGTACATATGTATGTACTTATGTAACCACTGCCCAGATCAAGAGATCGAGCAGTTCCAGTGCCCCAGAACTGTCTTCATTTCTATCACTTTGCACAAGTCATCATTCCAGCTGGCTGTCGTGGGAGCCCTGTCTGTAAGATGTGACAGTTTGGGTAACTGAGTTTGGTCATTTTCAAGAGTGTGAAAGGAAGAGAACAGAGAAATCAAAACCTTGCTAGGGCAAGGTGGGTGGAAAGGGTGTTTTTCTTTTAAAATACATGGGCGGTTTTAAGGAGAAATTGAAGCAGCCCGTTTAGACAATTGTTTTGGTAGCTGGCCCCAGGTCTGTGGTTCCTAACATGACTTGTGATATTATTTTAAGTGGGCAGATGGCTTTTTGATAGCTTCTTTATCTTTTGATCTCAGCTCTTGCAAAGGGGAGGCTGGTGCTCATTGCAAGATCAGCGATAAGGTTTTCTTTGTAGGTCGGTGGCTTTCTTGGCGAGTACATTTCAACTTATTATTGTTTTAAAACCTGTGTGCTGCTGGTGACTTGGAGCGCTGTTGAAGAACAGCTATTCCGTGCGATCCAGCCCTCTGGCGAAGTAGTGGAGGATCTCGGGGTATCTGTTACCTGTGGGATCCCCACCATACAGGGCTTCAGGAAATATTGGCTGAAGTCCCACTGTACACTGGGCACTGCCACATCAAGGGGAGGCACAAGAGGTCTGTGGTGGCCATTGGGATGTAGTTCAGAAGCCCCAGTGGCTGCTTTCCCTGGGTTGTGGGGGCCAGGCTTTGGATTCCCCTCAGGCTTAGAGATAATACATAACTAGCTTCTATTGAGGACCTACTATGGCGTGCTGGGCACAGTGCTAGGTTCAAGCAAGAAAACACATGCAGACTGGTCCTGAGAAATTCAAGAGCTTATGGTGGAGCCGAGTGGAAGGAGCAGGTGTAGAGAGCTTGACCCGGCTGAGCCCCTGCTCTTTGCTAGGCACTGTGCTGAGTATTTTTGTGCAAAGCTGCATTTATTTCTGACAGCAGTGCCTCTAAGCTAGACTGTTTTTAACTCTTGTGGATGAGCAAACCGAGGTTCCCAGAGTCCCTTGTTTCCAGGGCTGGTGTGAGAAAGAGCACTCTGGTCTGCCTTGGCTTAACAACCAGAGAAGGTGTCCTATTCTTTTTAAAAATAAAGACCAACAGAGCTGGACCGTGGCCTTCCAATACCTTCTCTCCCTCCCCCCAGTCTGGCCTCATACTTGTTTCTAATCTTACCTTATACTGATCTCTTCCTCAGCTTTGGTCAACATGATCTGGGTTTTTTTTTGTTTTTTTTTTGTGGTGCTGGGGATTGAACTCCAGGCTTTATGCTACTGAGCCCAATTCCCTGCCCTTACTGTGGTCTTTCTGTTACCCCAAAAGGCCTCACCCCTTTCTGCTCATACTGTTTCCTTCACCAGGAATGTTCATCTTGTACCCCTTGCACTGTCCTGGTGTGGTCCCTTCAGTTGTGAGGGAGCTTTCTCAGGGAAGCCTATCTATTCCGAGCTTCTCAGGCCCCTAGATTTTTCAGAGTACTGAGCAGACCAACAAGCAAGCCCGGTTAGAGAATGCTACATTGCTCAACCAAACAAGCCTTCCACAAAGTCAGGATCATTTCTACCTTGCCTGGTATTCCTATATTTTTCGGATCCATTCTTGTCTCCTTTTTCATGTGACTCTTCCAAATGTTCTTTACCTTCTGCTTCCAAAAGCAAAATAGAAACCAGAAGAATGCAACTCCCTACTGTCTACAGCCCCCAGGCCAGCACACTGATACCCTTCCCTTATGTTATAGGCAAGGAGGGGGTCCCTTGACCCTCCTGTGCTCTGGGGTCCCATTCTATCCCACTGCTACAGAATCTGAGATCATCAGCCCCCCTCTCTGTCCTGCTGGGTTTTTTTTTAAACCACCTTCCTCACTTGGTCCTTTCTGTGACCTCTCCGCAGGCCAGCATCTCTATCTCTTGATCCCAGCTCCGCCTGCAGCTCCTGGCCAACACCTGATCCCTGCCCCCTTCACTGCCAATCCTATCTGAAGAATACCTTCACTTGCCTCCTCTGCTTGCTCACCCCTGTGTATTTCCTGCAATGGCCACATTCCTTAGGAGGTTTTGCGGTTTCTTGAAGTAGCTGACCACTCCTTCACTGGCCTTGGGCTTACACTGCTATTTTTCCTCTGAGCTCTCTGGCCCTTCTCTTTCTCCCTGCTCTTTCAGCCTCATGTATCCAACTTGGTGTCTCGACTTGACTGAATCAGTGATTCCTCAAATTCACCTCCTTTAGGGCTGCATTCATCACCTCCCCCCAGTGCTTCCTAGCAGCCTCACAACTCTCCTGCCCCTCCCTCACTTGTTTTTTCAAAGTATCCTTAAGCCTTCACCAACCCTATAGTCTGGGCCAAGGTCCCTTGCTCTAGGGTATTCTTCCCTTTTCTAAAGATGCTGACCTCATTTTGTAGTCAGACCTTCATTAGGGGATTACTGGATGATTGCCCCCCTAGACTGTAAGCTCCGTGAGGGGTAGGAACATGGTCTGCTTTTGGTCACCACTGTATTCTCGCAGGCCTGCCATGATGCTTGGCACTTAGCGGTGCTCAATAAATGTTTGTTGAAAGAATGAGTTTGAGTATTTCTTTAATATCTTCCACACTGAATTGCAGGCTTCCTATTTGGGCTTGCTCACCAGTGTCTCTCCAGGGTCTGTCACTGGGCCTGATGCACAGTAAGCATCAGTGGGTTTTAGATGCCCCTGTAACCGAATATTATAGGCACTGAGTTGGTATCCGAGTTGGCAGCCTTAGGGGAGATGGGAAAAATTGGAGATGATACAGGATGGGTCAGGGGTCATCTGGGTTGTCCAGAGAAAGGATTTAATGGGAAGTGACACCCTGTTATTCCACAGAAAACTGGCAGGGGATAATGGTTAAGGATAGGGTCCTGAGGCCACACACTAGGAAAGTGGCAGTACTGGACTCAGCCTATATACTCCTGCCCTAGTGCCCCAGTTCTTAACTTCCATACCAGACTGGGTAATGTGTCTTGCCAGCTGGGCACCTCTGGGCAGGTGGCTTTTCTTAGATCCTCAGTTTCCTTTAGTGGAAATGGAAGGGAATTACTGTTAAGCATTTAATAGGCACTTTTCAAATATTTCCTCAGTCCACTTGCAACTCACTGAGGTAGGTATTACTGTTAGCTCCTCTTCATGGATGAGAAAAAAACCCAAGGCACAGAGGGGTTAAATAATTTGCCTCAGGTTACACAGCTGGTAGGAGACAGTGCTGAGATTATTCAAAATTGCATGTCCTGACCATTTATTGAGATGTGAAATCAGTTTACTGAGTTCTAACAAACAATTAAAAAATGGTCTAGGCAACACCAAAGTGTACCACAACATGCAGTAGAGGTAAGTATTTTCAAAGAAGAGCCATTTTTCAGTTCCATGTATGTATGTAGATATATTTACACATGTATGGGTATACTGGGTTATCACGTAAAATGGCTTTCTTACTGTGGCCCATGGCCAAAGGATTGTCATGCAACAAATGAAGCTCATGGCATGGTGAACTGCCTTCCTCCCTCTGCCCTGCCGGGACTGCCTGGAAGTCCCAGAGCTGAGGCTGACACACTTGTTGGGGAAAGCAGGGCAGTGCCCCACATAACTTGGTGGCTTTCACAGCCACTTTCAAACCCCACTGTAACTGGGATTCCAAGTATTGCAGGGCAGCTTTCTGAAGCCAGCTGCCTCCCCGGAGAGGCAGAAGCAGCAGCCGCAGCAGCAGGTTATGTCCATGGGAGTTGGGCTCTGTTGAGTTTCCCTGTGGGTTTCGGCACCTGACCTACTTTGGGCGGGCAAATTTCCTCAAAGACATGAGTGCTGGGGATGCTCACAGCGGTCTGGTGGCGGTGATGTGACTGCTCTGAGAGTCACTTTGCTTGTCAGCCTTTGCTTGCTTGCTTACTCTCTAACTCTGGCGACTCATCTTTCTCTTCTGTTTGGCTGGCCTAGGCTAGGACCAATGCTACCTCTTTCCAAAATCTCATCCCCTGGTCTCCTCAGGTACTGTCTGAGGTCAGTGATTATTGAGTTTCCTGATGCGTTTTCACACCCCAGGAGACCAGCGTGCAGTCCTGAGATGGCCCCTTCTGGGCAGCATGGGCTCTGCTAGTCCTTACAAGCACTCCTATGATGTATGCCCAAGATGTTCCTAGCAATGTGTGCCCTGGCCCTCTACACTGCCCTTGAGAGTATGCCACGTGGCATTTGCGGGACTGGTGCCAAAAGAGCAGGTTTCCTTCTTGAAAATTAGCAGGCTCACTGTAGGTATAGTTTTGTTTTTAGTCTCCCTCCTCATTTTTCTAAGAATCTCTCTTCTCTGTTATTGATCTGTGAGTCAGTGTACACTTGTATGTAATTTCTCTTACCATCCTCGTCCTTATCCTTTTCCTCATCCCCCTTCCCCTCCCTTTCCTCCCTCCGTTTCCCTCTCACTCTCCTTTCTCTTTCCTGTACTGGGGATTAAACCCAGCGGTGCTTAACCACTGAGCTATATACCCAGCCCTTTTCCTTTCTTATTTTTAGAAAGTGTCTCACCAAGTTGCTGAGGCTGGCCTAGAACTTGTGATCCTCCTACCTCAGCCTCCTGAGCAGTGGGATTATAGACGTGTGCCACTGTGGCCTGCTATTTCTCTTACTGTTGCCATTTTGATTGTAATCATAAGTGTCTCCAAATTTTTACTGTCCAGTTCAAGGATATATATCCCATATTTTCAGTCACTTTCTTCAAAGTGGAGCCCTCTTTGTATGCTTTTGGTGTGGTGTATGATCAGTGGATATAGAGATAGTTACTTAACCCTTCCTTTCTGCATTTGTAAAAAAGTAAGGGTGCTGTTTTTTGGGGTTTTTTTTGGGGGTGTGTGTGTGATTGAACCATGTCATTCTATCTCTGAGCTACAACTCCAGCCCTATTTTATCTTTAATTTTGAAATAGGGTCTTGCTAAGTTGCTGAGGCTAGCCTTGAACCTGCAATCTTATCTCAGCCTCTCAAGTACTGGGATTATAGGTATGAGCTTCCATGCTCAGCTAAGGGCGCTGTTTGGAAGGATAGATAGGAAGGTTTTCAAATTACTTGGTGTATCAATGAAAGGGGCCCAAGTTGGAGTAGGTGAACAATGAATGTTGGTGCCTTCTGCTTTTGTTTCTCTGACTTAAGAGGTTGGGAGAACAGGTTGTTTGCTTCTGCTGACTTTGTAGATCTTGGGATGGGCTCAAGTGCTTGACTTGATGTTTGGATGCCCCCTTCTTCTTGCTCTTGGCTGTGTAAGAGATGCTCTGGTGACTGAAGGGTCTCTTGTGTTTTTCTTCCCTCCCTCTTCTTCCAACTGAATTGTGGAGTCCATCTCCTGCTAGGTGGCTGTTTCCTGAGTGCTTCCTTTTTCACTTGCACACTTTTGACTTTGTAGTGGCTTTTAGAAGTCTAGTTGCCATGCATGTTGGAACTGGGCCAGATGGCAGGGGAAGCTTGCCTAATATTGCCCCTGAGAGGGAGGGCTGGCTTTCTATCTGTTTTGGCTATTCTTAAAGAGGCTTGTTTTAGAAGATCCCAGGAAGATGATTTGTTTTTTACAAAGAAGTCAGTGCAAACCAGCAGAAATCATGTTGAGCCACAAGTCCAAAAGCCTGGAGTTTAGATCTACTGAGGGGACTTGTTCAGGACTGGTTTGATCTGAATCTCCCGTTCTCATGCATGATGTGTGGAACATTGATGGCTGGGTCCCCAGAGTCACCCATCTCATGTTCCATAGCCCCAAATACCTCTCTAGTGGGATATGTAAGCCCTAGACCACAGAGAAAGACAGATGGTCTCTTCCAAGGCTTTCAGGCTCTAGATCCGTAAACAGTTCAAGCTTCTTTCTCAGGGGTACTAATTAAATGTTCTTGCAGCCATTCTGTCTTGTGGTCTCCTAGCCACATGTCCCATGGAGGCTGAGAAACTGGGAATGAGTGTGGGGGCAAAAGGGAGGCCCAGTGAAAAGCCTAATGAAGGAGGAGGAAGGGATGCTGTCTATTATTGGTGCCTCCCTTTATGCACTTGTATAAAGGGAATGGGGTTGGGTAAGATCCTAGTCTCCCTCAGCTAAGAAACAGCAGCTTGTTGGTTAAAAACCAGAAAGCCTGGGTTTCCATCCTGCCTGTGTAACCTTGAGCAATCTACTCAGCCTCCATTTAATCATCTGTAAAATGGGGATAATAGTATGAGATAATCCTTTAAAGGATTAGAAGTACTTAGCTCATAGGGTGCTGTGAGGATTAAACAAATGTACGTGAGGCACGTAGACCAGTGCCTAATGCCGTAGTACTATGTACAGGTCAGCTAGTGACATTCTTCTGTGAAGGCAGCTAACTGATTAGGTATTTTCACAGTTTCAACTTTTTCCTGATGTGTCAACATCATTCCATTGCCTCTTAGGAAGAAAAGTCTGAGTGATTGCTTCAGCTTCCCACAGGTCTCTGGACATGCAATCAATGCTTCCTTCATTTGCCTTACCTGTAAACATTTGATACTTGTGTGAGAATAAGAACAGTGATTTCCCCATGACAAGAGCCCACCTTTGGTAGGATCAGGCTGAATTATACTGGGCTGATGCCATTCAGGGATTGGACTTGACTGATGAAGGAGCAACAAGACCAACAGCTGTCTCCCTTTGATTTAGATCATGTTGTGTGCCAGGCCCTGAAGTCTAGCTTTCTCTCCTTATTCCTCTTGATCCCCCTGGTGGTTTTGTGTGTGTATGTGTGTATGTATGTGTGTGTGATGCTGGGGATTGAACCCAGGGACATTATATTTCCAAGCTACACCCCTAGCTCCATTTTATTTTTATTTTGAAACAGGCTCTCACTAGTCTGATGAGAGTCTCACTACCTGCTGAGGCTGTCCTCCAACCTGTGATCCTCCTGTCTCAGCCTCCCAAGTACTGGGATTACAGGTGTGCACCACCCTGCCTGCCCCCCGTGGGAGGGGATTGATGTGCACATCCTGGCTTCCCTGTGTTTCATGTTATGAGTGAGGAGGTGACATGACCTGGCAGGCCAACATGGAGATGGTGAGGGCTGGTGAAAGGATCCAGTATCTCTCCGATTACCTTCCCATTCTCTCTTTGCTTTCCTTCCAACTCTCTGTTGTGTCCTGTACCCCATAGTTGTCTCCACTTTCCCTTTATTGGAGAAGATGGCTTCCTCCACAGTCAGAAAGAAAGAAATGATACAAATATGTTGATAAAAATTATTCCCAATGCTGTTTGCTGAAGTTTCATTAGTGACCACAAAATAAAGGAAACAACCTAGCTGCTCAGTAGAAAGAGAATGGCTATGTAAATTATAGCAAACCATATGATACGAGTATTAAGCAGCCATTTTCTGTGTTTGTGAAAGCCTATAATGTTTTGTACAGCTAGATGGACAAAGTCAGCTGTAAAAGTATGTCTGCAGAATCTGAAAGGGTTTGGAGAATGTTTGGAATGAAGGTTTCCAAAGTGGTAATAGGGGTTACTTCTGGCTGATGGGTAATTGTTTTGTTTCCTGTATTTTGTAGGATATCTGCAAGTGTGTAGGACTTGCATGATCAAGGAATTAAAAAGAGGCAGCAGAAAACAAATAGGTGTCAGGTGAAGATGGGCTACCACAGAGGTGCAGAAGATGCCCATAGGTGGCAGAACTGAGCTCTCAGGGTATCAGATCCATATGCTCTCTCCTTTGCCCCACAGGCCTCACGAGGAAGAGCTGAAGACGAGAAACATGGATGATATTACCCCTGCTGTGGGTAAGCGGGTAGCCTTCAGAGTTCTAGTTTCTTTTTATATCACAGTTGTTTTTGTTTATTTGGGGTGCTGGGGATGGAACCCAACCCAGGGCCTTGCAAATGGAGTGTTCTACCACTGAGCTACACCCCAGGCTTCCCCAACCCTTTTTACCATTCTTTTTTCTTCCATTCTTTCTTCTTTCCCTCTTTTTTTTTCTATAAAAATGAAGAGGCCCCCTCTGTCTTAGACTGCCACCAAAAGCTTCAGAGGCAAACTGCCAATTTCCTGGACTAGTAGATTTTCTTAAGAAAATCAGGCCTGCTTGTGTACCCATCTTGCCCCAACACTGCTCTTCTTTTCTCTTCAGCAGAGCGTCCTGACATCCAGGAGTCACTGGGTCCTCTGGTAGCCCCTACCCCTCTCCGTCCATGGCCCCAGATGACACTTCAGGTAAGTGGGCCCTTGTAGCCTCTGGGTGGACCACATCTGGGCTGGATGGGGGTGGGGGCAACTAGCCTTGGGTCCCCTCCCAGAGGGGGAGAGGTGGCAAACTCCAGAAGCTGATGGGGGAGGGGGAGAATGCAGTGCTTCACCTGGGTTTACAGAAATTCCACTTGTTAATTTAGCAAGTATTTAGGGAGTACAGTAGTAAACAAAAGGGCTGTCTGCCCGGGGCTTACATATTAGGGAGGTGTGACATGATAAAATAGTTCAAATGTATAGTATTTTAGATGAATACTAGGGGTAAAATGGGAGGGAGGGAAGGAAGGAAGGAAGGATAGATAGATAAGGGGATGCTTGCAACTTTAGATTGGGTAACCTAGGAAGGCCTTAGTGATAAGTGAGATTTGAGAAAAGATGTGACAGCAAGGCAGTGAGCTACATGGATAACTAGAAGAAGAGGATCCCAGGCAAGTGCAAAGCTCCTGATGGGGCGTCATGAGTAATGTGTGTGCGTGAGGAACGGCAAGAAGGTTGGTGTGGCAGCAATAGAGTAAGTAGGGGACAGAGTGGTAGGGGATGAGGTCAAGAGAGGTGGCGGGAGCCAGGCGTGATAGCACACGTCTGTAATCTCAGTACTTGGGAGGCTGAGACAGGAGGATTGAACGTTTGAGCCTGGCCTTAGCAATTTAGCGAGGCCCTGTTTCAAACTAAAAAATAAAAATAGGACTGGAAGTGTAGCTCAGAGGTAGAATGCCCGTGGGTTCAATCTCTAGAAGAGAGAGATGGGGGGGAGGGAGGGAGGGAGGGAAAGCGCACGCGCAGGACTAGATTGTGCAGGGCCTTGTGGGTCACTTTGAGGACTTTGGCTTTTATCGTATGTGTGTGGTGGTGGTGGTGGTGGTGGGGAACAGGAGTGTTATGAGCAGAAAAGGGACTGTTGGGGAAGGCGGATGGAATCAGGGGCTCCAGGGAGGAGGAGAGCACTGCAGTGGTCCAAGTGATTCCTGATGGTGATGGGAGGAAGACATATTACAAAAGACATATTATAAAGCTGCTGTGTGCGCATGCACACCCGCGTGTATTTTAGCTTTTTTTTTTTTTTTTTTTTTTTGCGGTGGGGGTTGAACTCAGGGGTATTCTACCTCCGAGCTATATCCCCAGCCCTATTTTTTATTCTTTATTTTGAAACAGGGTCTCACTAAGTTGTGGAGGGCCTCACTAGATAGCTGAGGCTGGCCACAAACCCGGATCCTCTGGTCTCAGCTTCCCAAATGCTGGGATTACAAGTGTGCACCACCACACCCTGCTGTATTTTAGCTTTTTATTAGAAAAATTTCAAATACATATAAAAGCAATGAGGCTAGTATAATGGTATAATGAGCTCACATATACGGTCACTCAGTTTCAACAAATATCAACATGTGTCCATTCCTAATGTATTTATACCCCTTCTACTTCCTCCTCTCTCATTTCCTGTGGAATTATTTTGGAAAAAAAACCCCTAGACATCAGTTGGACACTGTGTTGCATGCCTTTACTACCAGCTACTTTGGAAACTTAGGCAGGAGGATCACAAGTTTGAGGCCAGCCAGGGAAATTTAGCAAGATGCTGTCTCAAAATAAAAAGTAAAGCCAAGCATCATGGTGCATGCCTGTAATCCCAGTACTTGGGAGACTGAGACAGGAGGATCACCGGTTTAAGGCGAGCCTCAGCAATTTAGGGAGACCCTGTTTCAAAATAAAGAATAAAAAATAGGGCTGGGGGTGTAGCTTGGAGGTAGAATGCCCCTGGGTTCAATCTTCAGTACCACAAAAGTTACTTAATTCACTTAATCTTTTATTATTAAACTTGATTATTTCATTAACCACCAATTTATTAAATCAATTTATGAAATATAATCTATTATAATTATTTAAATGAAATCAACTCCATTTCATTCCATCATTCCCGCTTCCTTTATTAGCTAAGAATTCTTTTCTAAAGAAAACTGTCCCATATCAACTGTTTGGCCACTTTGAGGTATCATTTGTACAGGAAAGGCAGTGTAAATACTTAATTTTCTCCCTTATATTTATCAGTATTCAGAAAAAACATATACTTCTCCAAAGGTGGCCAATCAAAGGATTTTTGGTTTTGGAGTGTCATGAATTAGTAAATTCTAAACATATTTGATGACTTGCATCCATTGCATTGATTGATTGTTGCTTAAGTTGAACTATCTCTGGCCAATAGGGACTTATTTTACCTTCTGGCCCTCCCCTCTCATTCTGGGAACCATTCTTCATGCCCTGCTGGGACCATATGTCCCAGGCTCATCCTGTACTTTTCCCACCCCAAACCTACAAAGAGCTATTTCTCTAAGGAACTCTGGTTCCTTTTAGTGGAGAATGGCATTTAGAGACCTGGATCTGGGGACTCAGCATGCTTATTGCTACCAGACCAATTATTGTTTCTAGGCTTTTCCAAAAGACAAATCTGGGAAATAAATATTTTCAAAAGAGGAAATATATCATGGATTCATATGGATATTCTGGCTCTGCTTTGAAGGCAAATCAATAGTATTTACTGACAAGTCACCAAATATTGATGTCTGCTGAATTCCTCAGCTTCATTAACTGTAGGAAGTCCCCTTTCACTCCATCTAGTTATTTTAATATGTATGACAAAGTCTTTGGAATTTAGGGAACTGAAGAGGACTCTTTACCGTATTTTCATCTGGAAACACCTGTGGGGCTGGGTGTGGGCAGTCATTAGTTCTTAGGTTCTCTGCTTGTCCCATCCCCAACCTCTACTTCATTTCTCTCCCTTTCTCTCCCCCTTCCCCTCCCCCTCCATGGCTCCAGGTTTCTGAAGTTACAGTGCTCAGCAAGTCCCCTGCAGAAGGTGATATCCGCAGAAGCAGTCCACCTATCGCCTTTACGGAGGTCCCCCAGGCACCGGCCATCAGGATTCCCCCCTCCAACCCTCTCTGTGGCCTGGGTGGCTCCCCCAGGGACCAGGCCTCAGGGCCCGATGCAAGTGAGGGAGCCACCGGGCCCTTCCTGGAGCCCAGCCAGCATCAGGTGGAGGCCACCTGGGAAGTATTGAGTGAGAGCGGAGGGGGTCAGAAGGACTCCACAGCTGGGGCTACGATGGCTGAGCCCACCCGGGGTCTGGAGGTCTTGAGTGGGTTGGAAGAGCTGCTTGGTGAAGACACCATTGACCAAGAGCTAGAGCAGCTCTACTTGTCACACCTGAGCCGCCTGCGGGCTGCTGTGGCTGCAGGTGGGGCAGGGGGTGGTGGGGAGGGCCCCACAGATGGGGGGACATCCCCCAACCATCCCCTGGGTATTCTCACGGACCGAGACCTGATCCTGAAGTGGCCTGGCCCTGAGAGGGCCCTGAACAGTGCCCTGGCCGAGGAGATCACACTACACTACGCACGCCTGGGGCGCGGTGTCGAGCTCATCAAGGACACAGAGGATGCTGACGACGACGGGGAGGGTGAAGAGGGGCTCTCCATCACTCCCTCTAGCCCGGACGGAGACAGCCCCAAGGAATCGCCTCCGGAAATTCTCTCTGGGGCCTGCTCTATGGGAGCCACTATGGGAGATGTGTGGCTTCCATGGGCAGAGAGCCCAGAATGTGATGGCCCCGTGGTCCTGGCTACAGAGGGGCAATTTGCTGGGGATCTAGAGAATGGGATGAGTAAGGTCACCAACTCTTTGCACCTGAATAGGGTCACAGCTGGGATGACCAGGTCCCCAGGGGAGGCTGAGGCAGAAAGCCGGATGGAGGTCACCACTGAGTGGGCAGGCAGTTTGGTTCCTGTGTCTGGCAAGGAGCCAGCTGCTCCTGTCCTTCTGCAGGAGCAGAGCCCCACCCTCCTTGGTCCTGTGGGGACTGAAGTCTGTTTGTCTAGTGTGGCCAGTCCTCAAGGGATCTCCCAGGATGAAGAGGGTACAAGCCCAAGCCTTGAGCCCCCAAAGCAGTCTCCCACCCTAGCAGCCCCAGCAGAATGTGTATGTGTTTTGCCTCCTCAGCTCCGGGGACCCTTGACCCAGACTCTGGGAGTCCTGGCTGGGCTGGTGGTAGTCCCTGTGGCTTTGAACAGTGGTGTGTCCCTCCTGGTGCTTGCGTTGTGCCTCTCTCTGGCCTGGTTCTCGTAGGAGCTGCTCATGGGATCAGCTGTATCAGGCTTCCCCCTCTCTGGGGTCTGGGGATGGGCATTCCCTCCACCACCCCAGGGGGTTGAGACCCTGAGATATGTAGCCTGTGTAGTAAAGGGCCTTGGTCCTTTGCTTCTGAAAATGCTTGACTGGAGAAAGGCCTTCCTGTCCCCGAGCTGTCCAGTTAGCATGGGGCTCCCTGTAGTGGCACCCATGGAGAAGAACAGGGGACAGTGGATGGTATGAGTGAGAAGGACCCAGGCATGTCCTCCCCCTCCCTCCCCCCACCCTGAGCCTGTATTTATTTTTGTATAATTCTCTGGATGAGGGAGAGTGGTCGTGAGCTGGTCTTGGGGCACAATTACCCAGAGATATATTTATTAACAGCCAACCTGTGCAACCTGCTGGAGCTTTATTTTTAATTTAATTTATATAGAGTACCTATTATTATATGCCACAATAGAGCTCTATGAGAAATATGTCTTGCTGTGCAATGGTCTCCTGTTTGGGCCCGAGTGAGCAGGGTGGTCACGTTCTGGAGAAGGACCACAGTGGGGAAAGGAGGGTGGATGTGGCCGGCCTGCTGCTGCCACTTCAGTATATCCCTGAGGACCTGTGTCTCCTTATGTCATGGCCCCCATATGTGTGTTCCTTTAGTCTTTTCCCATTCTGCCTATGTATATAAGGGTGGTGGTGGGAGACAGGGAAGAAGAGTAGTGGCTGCATAAAGGTTTGGTGTCAATCACATGTCTACAGTGGTGGCTGTGGTCAGTTGTAGATATGGGGACATGGGTTATGAATCAGCTTCTCCCCAGACCCCAGAAGGTTTTGAGGTTGCTGAAAAAACAGCCTTTGATCCCAGCAGGGAGACGCCCTCAAACCCCAAGATAGGGAAGACCTCAGAAAGGACAAAGGAATTAATGTACTGTGAAAATTTTGTATCAGAGTTGCTGTCCACCGACATTGCATTTCTACTCAAAAAGGAAACCCAGAAGCTTTGAAAGAAAGGATAGATATATTTATTGCATGCAAATAAAAACTCTTGGCATAGCAAAATACAACACCATATATTTATTTACTGTACAGCAAAACTTACTAAAAGAAATATTTATAGCTGCTTTCTTCAGTTCCTCTCCACTCCTCCAAATGCCCCAATGCTTTTCTGAAATATCTCCAATCAGTTCTTTTGCCCCACTACCTCAACAAAAGTGCTGAAGTCACTGGTGATGTTCACATCCGCCCAGCAACAGTTAAGTCGTCTTATGTGTCCTCTTACCAGCATTTGACACTGTTGATCATCTCTGCCTTGTAGCCTGTTCTTCACTTGGTTTCCAGGACACCACACTCTCCAAGCTTTCCTTCGTCCTCACTGGCTACCCTTATAGAACAGTGCCTGGCACATAGTAGTTGCTCAGTAAATGCCCACTGATTGAAATACATGAAGAAACAAATGCATGTGGGCAAATACACAGAAACATGTCTGGAGAGCTAGGCTGACCATTCATTGGTTACCAGCTCAGTTCGGATCCACAAATGTTGACCGGCCACCTCTACTGTGTGGATACAGAGGGAAGAGCTCACAGTCCAGTGGTGATGACAGACACAGAGAAGGAATCTTAGTGCAGTGTGGTCAATACACTGACAGTGATAGGTCCAATGGGCCGTGGGAGCCCAGGACTGATGCTCAGCCCAGTTCAGGAAATAGGAAATCTTGGATGATCTAGTGCCTAGACTGAACTTTAAAAAAAAAAAGGAATCAAGCAGGTAATGAAGGGGAGGAGAGGCAGCCCAGCCATAGGAAATAGTGCTGCAGAGTCTAGAAGTGGAAAACAGGTAGTGAACAACTCAGCACACCTACATCTCATCTGTTTTTCAAGGGGTTATCCTAATTTTGTCAAATATCAACATCCAGACATGTTTCTTTGTTTTTCCATTGGCGAGGTCATTTGATACTTGTCTAAAAAAGCAGCTTTACTCCAATTTGATTGAAAATCATATAAAGTAGACGAGTTACTAGAGACATATAATTTGCCAAAAGCATCTCAAAAAGGAATGGAAGCCAGGTGTGGTGGCGTATGCCTGTAATCCCTGTACTTGGGAGGCTGAGACAGGAGGATTGCAGTTCGAAGCCAGCCTCAGCAAGTTAGTGAGACCCTGTTTCAAAATAAAAGAATAAAAGGTCTGGAGGTGCAGCCCAGAGGTATAATTCCCCTGGGTTCAATCCCCAGTAACACACACACACAATGGAAAACTTGGAGAAATAACTGGTAAAAGTTTTCCCATAAAGAAACTCTAGGCCCAGATGCTTCACTGTCAAAACACCCAAGAAGCAAATATTTTCAACTTTAAAAAGCAATTCCAGGGTGTAGAAAAAGAAGGAGCATGCACAATTGATTTAATGGGGTGGCTATAACACTGATATTAAAGCCTGATGAATTGGAAAAGAATATTAATAAAACAATCTCAAGAACATAGATGCAAATATTCTTTGTGTGTGTGTATGTGGTACTGGGGATTGAACCCAGGGGCATTCTACCTCTGAGCTATGCCCCAAGCCCTATTTAATTTTTTATTTGGAAACAGAGTCTCACTAAGTTGCTGATGGCCTCACTAAGTTGCTTAGGCTGGCTTCGAACCTGTGATCCTCCTGTATCAGCCTCCCAAGTACTGGGATTACAAGCATATGCCACCATACCCATCTTAAAGATACCATTGATGATTGATGCACTACTTAGAAATTAACAACTGGGGCTGGGCGTGGTGGCGCACGCTTGTAATCCCAGCATTCGGGAGGCTGAGACCGGAGGATCCGGGTTCGCGGCCAGCCTCAGCTACCTAGTGAGGCACTCCGCAACTTAGTGAGACTCGGTTTCAAAATAAAGAATAAAAAGTAGGGCTGGGGGTATAGCTCGGAGGTAGAATGCCCCTGAGTTCAATCCCCAGTACCGCAAA